>OX243900.1:27287500-27540000 GCA_945859665.1 Anorthoa munda | reverse complement strand
CGTGTAGTAAACACAGCTGGATGTGTGTCTCGACACGGCCACTACCGCGTGGGGTACGCTGTCATGAACACGAATTCTTGCTTTGCGGGAGTTGATGATGACCACGCGCTCATAGGTGAGACCCTGAGATTCGTGTATGGTCAGGATGCGGGAACCCTCGCCAGATCCGTATCCCTGCTCACCCAGGATGGATTTCTCCTCCTGTGTGTGAACCAGGAACAGCGTGTTCTGGGAGTTTTTCGGGATGTCCGCACCCGTGAAGCCGCACACCCTCAGTGAGTGAATCTTACTCGTACAGGTCTTCGACGAGTAGATCCCACCGTAGAGGTCGCTGAGTGCGTATGCTACATCCATAGGGCTCCGGTGAGTACAGAGCAACTCGTGCGTGACTGTGGCCAACATACTTGGACGGGTATACCTGAAAGGAAATAGGTTCTCTCTGTCCAAGTATGGCAGCTGGTTAACATCCCCGATGAGGACAATTTCGTCTGCACCCGACAACTTAACAGCCATAACTATGGCCCCAAAGTGGTTCATGAGGGCCTCGTCCACCAGTAGTCGGTGGCATCTATCTCTCCTCTTGAAACCACTTGCCAGGACGGAGGCCATAGTTCGCACCTTGGTTTTGGCTTTCTCGCCAATGCGGTGCGAGAGCTTTTCTCTCAGGTCTTTGGCCGCTTCAGTTGTCGTGGTAATCACTACATCATTCTCCCCATCGAAGTGGCTAACCACCCACGTCGTCTTTCCGCACCCCGGAACCCCGTTCACCCACTTGATGTTTTTGATGTCCCAGTCCGTTGTTGAAGCCGTACCCGAGATGGTCTGGGCCATCTCGAGAATCTTGTCATCTAGCATAATTTCCGTGCATCGGGCAACCACCACTATTGGGTCCTCGTCAGGTGTGTCAAAGACCGGCTTTCCTTTCCTCGCCGTTTCTACCTTATCTTTTGTTACAAAGCCGACAGTAGCATTGTAAGCCGCCATATACGACCTCGTCATGCACCCCGTGATGACTCGGGACTCACGGTTGTCGTATACAGCAGCTTCGGCCTCCTCGAGCAAGACCCTCAGCAGTCCCTCAGATTGTAGGTTGAACGATTGTAAGATCTTTTTGCAGGTCAAGGTGTTGACCTGTTTTGTTGCTCTTACAATCGCCAAGAATTCGAGGAACGCGTTTTGTATATGGTCGGAGGGTCCTGACACCGGGATGTAGTTTGGAGGCCTGACCTGTCCCTTGTCGGCCCTTGATAAAGTATTTTTCGGGGATGACTCTCCCGCCTCCCTCGGAGATCTCCTTAGGAAGCTAGAGAGAGCTTCTCCCTGTGACGGTCCGGAAGTGTCCGAGTGAATTGAGCCAGGATCGTTTCGAGTGCCTAGTGAGAGAGAGCTTCGTGGACGAATTCAGTGATAGATTCCTTGAAGTTGTCGTTACGGTCGGGTCTTAGTTTTTCTAGACCCGCCGTATAGATATAAACAAAAAGCTCTCTGATCCTACTCTCATCTTACGCTCGCTCATGAAGGAGAGGCGTGAAATGATCCTGCAGTCTTCAGACGATGCGTTGAAATACCGGCAGCTAAATAGACGTATCTCAAAGTCCTTGAAAAGTGACCTCCGCTTTAATACCTAGCGTATTTAAGACGCAATTGAGCGGAATAAGGGCTCCAAGGTCTTTGCAAGAGAACTGGCTATTGGGCAGCGCCAGCTCACGAAACTGAAGATCAACGATGCCAGGATCGTATCCGCCAAACCGGAGCTTCTAAGGGAGATCGAGATATTCTATGGGCAGTTGTACACGTCAACCAGTAAACCCGTCGCAAATCTAGTAAAAGACCCTAGAGCTAGATTGACCGCCGTCACTATACCAAAGACATTCCGGACGTCAGCCTGTACGAGATTAGGATGGCTCTGAAACAGCTTAAGAACTACAAGGCACTGGGTGATGACGGAATTACGGCGGAACTCCTGAGGGCGGGTGGAAAACCAATACTTAAGGCCCTTCAGAAGCTGTTTGATTCCATCATACTCGAGGGGAAAAGGGGGGGGGGGTAGTACTCTTCTTCAAGAAGGGTGACAATGCCCTATTGAGGAACTATAGGCCCATCTCACTTCTTAGCCATATCTACAAGCTGTTTTCAAGAGTCATCACGAATCGTCTCGCGCGCAGGTTTGACGATTTACAGCCTCCCGAACAAGCCGGATTCCTTAGAGGAGGCTTTAACACCGTAGACCACATACATACGCTGCGGCATGTCATACAGAAGACCGAAGAGAAGACTTGCCTCTCTGCTTAGCGTTTGTGGACTACGAGAAAGCCTTCGATTCGATCGAGACTTGGGCTGTACTGCAGTCTCTCCAACAGTGCCAAATCGACTACCGGTAGACATCGAAGTGTTTGTACAAAAACGGCACCATGTCAGTTCGACTTCAGGATCAGACCTCGGAACCTATCCTTCTGCAGCGAGGTGTGAGACAGGGAGACGTCATATCTCCGAAACTGTTCACCGCTGCACTGGAGGATATCTTCAAGTTTCTGGACTGGACAGGGCTAGGCATCAACGTCAATGTCGAGTACATCACTCACCTTCGGTTTGCCGACGATATAGTGGTCATATGCAGACGATATGAAAATTTATATCTCTTGTAAAAATATTCGCGACTGTCATTATTTACAACAGGACCTTGATAGATTTTATGAATACTGCTGTCGCGACGTGTAGCTCGCGAAATAAACAGGTAACAGAATCAAATTAATATTGTTAGAGCGAAACGTGTAACTAGTCTATTCATAAATGACAACATTAGGTGATATGCTAGCAATACTGACATAATCGTAATATGGGTTCACCACTATAGATAAAGAGTATTTATAGTTTATGGTTGGGGCGCTTAAGTGATATCTCTAGATAGTCTATGGCATTTGCCGCTTCATTTTGTGTCATTTGAACTACACCGAATGTAACGTAAGCTAATTCAATAAGTGCAAAGTAAAAGTGATTAGTTTTTTGATGGAGACTTCCAGCCTGGTGGCAGCTCATCAGAGATAAATATAAGCTAAGTGGTAACACTATGTCAATAGTGTAGAGATTCCCCCATTTAAATGTCTTAACTCTAGATCTACTAACTTTATGAAAGTTTCTGATGCTTTAGAAGTCGGTTACATTAAGAGGTCTTTCGATACTGCAATGCGAAAACCTCGTGAGAATTAGACTGGGCGAAAGGCCGTGATCAGTCCGTTAGAGGAGACCTTCGGTGCTGCAATACGAAGTCTCCCTAACTAATTTGTACAGTTGTATGTACTAAGATATAGAATATTATATTATGAGAAAGAGTCCTGTGGTGCACACAGAGATAGCAAGAGGTTAATTAGCAGACTTGGCTGCGGTTAACTCTTTAATACCCAAATTATGATGACTCGGTTAATTGGCAGACTCGGCTGCGGTTAACTGAGGTACACACAGAGATAGCAAGAGGTTAATTAGCAGACTTGGCTGCGGTTAACTCTTTAATACCCAAATTATGATGACTCGGTTAATTGGCAGACTCGGCTGCGGTTAACTGAGGTATACACAGAAATAGCAAGAGGTTAATTAGCAGACTTGGCTGCGGTTAACTCTTTAAAGACCAACAAACTACGATGACTTAGTATCTCGTAGAGCATGTAACCGAATATCTAATTCTAGCTGATGTGTATGCTATAACTTCACACCTAAGACACTAGAAATGTTTTATTACGTAATTATGTATATGAAAAAATATAGAATGGTGGGAATCAATTTATTTTTAACCACAGATGGCGAGCTGAATCGCGATACGAGCTAGTAAGAACTAAAGGTCGATTACGCGAAGCAAACCTCCCAAAGTATTGAAGATTCCTCTCGGATCAAACCCCAGGTACATATAATTATTCACAAACAACAAAAAAAGACTCCAACTCGCCGCCGCGGCTTCCCTCGGCGTTGCGTTATCCGGGATGGTGCCGGACGCGCGTGCCTGGCCAGCATGCGCGTCCTGGTCCTGGCCCCCTGGATGACGTGAAGGTGGGCCGCTAGCTAGGGGCGGCGCGGCGGCGACATGGTGGAGATGCTGGGATCTGAGAGGAAAAATCAATAAATTACAAAAATAACATTCAAAGTTCTTGCTAGTGCTACCATCTGTGAAAGCTCTATGTATAACTTATCGTGTCAAAGTTTGAAGAAATTATGCAAAAATATTGAATAGATTTGATACACGTTTCGCTGATATTGACTCTGATATTACAAATAAATATTATCGAATATTTCTCTATGTAATTATCTTAGAATTAAGTATCACAGATTAATAAGTAAGTGTTGTGATTGATTCGAGGTGATGGATCGATGCGACAACGTTGGCGACAACGACGACTAGATGGCGTTACTTGTTGTTGTAATGAAAGTCGATAAGTTTATTTCTTTGATATGCGAAATAAAATAAGTGATGTTGTTTGATTATTCGTTTCATAAATTATTTAAGGGATTCTATCATTAATATTCATTAGTTTACAAAGATACGTAATAAGCCTGCGGATTTATTATAAACCGGAAGTGAAACAAACATGATTTGACAGAGACAAAAAATTCCCCTGGCCATAGTTGCTGTTTTGTACTCCGCCTTCCTGTGCGAGAAGCTTCGCAGTGTTTTCAAAGTTTACTGGTAACAGAGTTTGTGAGAACAAAAATATCTACAGCTTATTGATTTACCCTACGTCTGGAATAAAATAAGTGTGCTTGGATTAATAAAAGGTCAGTATAGCTTGGATGTGTGTTGATTACAATTTCGAATTTGTGATCACAGTTCTTGGGATACTTTATGTGTAATAAATAAATACTCTGTTAAACCTAGATTTACATGTAATTCGTAAATCTGCACCTTCTCTCGGCGATAGATTTAACTTGTCGCGTGAGATTATCCTAAAGGATTATTAGAATGTAAAATATAGTCCGCCATAATATCAAATTAATGGCGGTTGGTATAGCGTCCTACGAAAAACAAATTTAACTCATTTATATGAGAATACCTACGTGTTAAAACCTGTGCACTTATCCTTTCAACAGGACTAGAATTATTAATTATCGGAGGTAATTAGCATCGAAAGGAGGTGATTAAATTAGACTGCCTACAGCTAAAGAAAAGGCTATTGGAGTTGTAACTGAAAACAACATCTCAAGTGAGTAATAGTTTATAATCTTATAACTTGACAATGGATGAGTATCCATGCTACCTTATTTACAATAAATAAATGCTCGAGTGGATATCTCGCACATGACCATTTGGTCCCAGATTGACCAACGAAGCTGGTACCTATTAAGGACCTCTGTAGACAATACATACTGTGAATGAGTACTTCAGGTACACATGGCAAACACAAACATTTGTCTAAGGTGCAAGCAGAAGCACTCCTGACTAGGCAGAGGTGTCTTCAATACTTGAAAATAAATACTTTAAGAGAGATTATAAATTCTTGTACTCTGTAAGCACCTAGTAGTGTCTGTTAGCTGAAGGCACACTATATAAGAAGAATGACATTTCCTTACTGTACCCATTATGAATTCTATGATTGATTATATGCACTTGGTGCTTGAGTACTTATGTTGGGAGCATTCTAAAAGTATTAAGTGACATTTACTTACCTGTACAGGGTGATCCACAACACCTAAATAAATCTGAAAGGAGATGATTATCTCCATGATAGTGAACAAGTTGAATTTCTGAAAATTTATTTAAGGAAAGAAGATAATATTTTTTTTTAATATCCTATACCTATGTATGATGTGTGATCTATTGAATTAAATCATAAGTTTTGCGATTAAATAAGTCATCAGAATTATTTCAGTTAATAATACAAACATTAATTTATTATTCCCTATTTTAAAAATGGGTAGTTATAATTAAAACATACTACATCATAATTACATTTATATAACAAATTAGAACTTGTCATGTCATGAACTGTGTATGTGATGGAAGGATATTATATTACATTACAGAACGCTAATATGGAGGAAGCCATGCTCATTATTATTCGCAGTCTGTGTGATAAAATAAAAACTCTGTCCGAATGTGCTCAAAATGCAACTAGCAAACTCACTAATGAATTGAATGACCTAACCTTGTATGAAGCAAAGGTGGTATCCTCTAAACTTCATACCTGTCTCCAACGATTGGAGAGGGAACTAAACAATTATTTTCGACTCGTTAACGAACCGCAAGTGGATGAGGTCTCTGCCATCTCTGCAATTCAACTGGAAGCTGAAGAAAACTGCTGCGAACTTAAAGTGAAAATTGAAGAATGTGAGAATTCAACGATAAATAGCAACAAGAACGACGAACGTTCCTTATCAGGAAAACTACCGAAGTTAGAGTTACCACAGTTTGAAGGTAGCATTCTCCAGTGGCATCAATTTTGGGACCAATTTAGTTCCAATATTCACAATCGAAATTTACCAGATGTTGACAAGTTATTATATCTAAAGAATTCTTTAAAGGGAGAAGCCAAGGGAGTGATAGACGGGTTAGACATTACTAACAAAAATTATTCCATAGCCATACAATCTTTGAAAGATAGATATGGGAAACAAACTCAAGTGGTAGATGCACATTATTCCTCACTCTATAGAATAAAACCAGCAAACAAAACCGTATCAGATTGTCGAAGAGTTTTGGCTGAAATTGAAAAACATTTGAGAGTTTTGGATTCAATGGGTGAAATTATTAACCATAACCACTTGAGGTTTATGGTAATGGAGAAATTTCCGGAAGATATAATATATGAAATGAAATTGAAATTAAAGCAAGAATCAATTGAAGAGATAAGGAAACATTTGGAAATTATTATTTCAGCACGTGAAGATGCAAATAGACTAACGCAAGAGAAAAACCTAAATGAGAAAGAATATTACACTGTAAAGACACTTCATTCCTCTGGGAAGGATGATCATACAAATCAGAAGAGAAAAGAAGACCAAAGGAGGCAACAGAAAGGTAACTACAGAAACAATCAAGAAAAGGCTCGATACTATCATACACAGAACAAAGGAAATACTTCCAGGAGGAACTACGGGATCAAGCAAAAATATACAAGTTATCCTAGGAAAAACCAGGGAAGGGAAGGGCCACCTATGAAGAAGTCTAAATTTCATTGTGTCTTCTGTAAGGAGTCACACTACAATGACGAATGTACTAAATACAAGGAAATAAAAGAAAGAAAATCCCTATTAAAAAATAGATGCTATGGTTGTCTTAGAATAGGACATTCTTATGTAGACTGTAGAAATAAAAGAGAATGCTTTCATTGCAATAAATTAGGTCATAACCGTGCTTTATGTCCTGCAAAATTCTCAAGTGTACACAAAGATAAGTTAACAACAACCAATGTCCTATACACAAGAGATAAAGGACTCACCGTTTTACAAACAGCAGTAGTTACTGCCAATAAAGTAGGAGATTTTTCTAAAGAAACTCCATGCAGAGTTCTATTAGATTCCGGAAGCCAAAGAACATACATCACCCAGAAATCTGCAAGAAACCTTAATCTAAAATTTGAGGAAGAAAGTACACTAACTGTATTCACATTTGGAACAATGACTCCTCAAGAAATAGACAGTCCCGTGGTTAAGGTGCAGTTGAGGACAAGAGTAGGTAAGACAATCACTCTATTTGCTAACGTGGTACCAGTGATATCACATAGTATTCCATATCCTCATCAAGACCTCAGCCACTGGAAGGATACATCAAAACTAGCTGATGATGGTTCTCTACAAGACCAAGTAGACATTCTGATTGGTAATGATTATTACTTTTCACTTATCTCAGGACAGAAAATTAAACTAAAGGAGAACTTGTATTTGGTAGAGTCCGACCTCGGATGGATACTAAGCGGAAAAATGGATTCCAGTCCTATTCATGAACTATCAGTGGTGACATATCTCCAGTCTAATGTGGACATGTTATTCAACGAACCTGACCTGCCACTGATCGAGACTAACATGAAGAGTTTATGGGAACTTGAATCCATTGGCATAACCGATTCTCCGAGGGAAAATCGAGAAGATGAAGCTGTAAAAAGATTCAATGAAACTACTGAATATATAGATAACAGGTACTCCGTATCCTGGCCCTGGATTGAGTACCCTCCTGCTCTGAATGTGAACTTTGGATTGGCTTATGGCCGACTTGTCAACTTATTGAAGCGGCTAGATACATCCACATTATTGGCATATGAAGACACATTCAAGGATCAAATGATGAAGGGAATAATTGAAGTCGTACCTGATCTGAGAGATCAAGCAGTAGGACATCCAGTTCATTACCTTCCACACCATGGGGTAAAAGTACCTGACAAACCTATGAGAATTGTCTATGACGCGTCATCTAAAACAAAAGACAATAAAAGTTTAAATCAATGCTTGTATTGTGGACCCATGATGTTGGAGGATCTGACTGGATTACTAATAAAGTTCAGATGTCGACCAATAGGTATAAGTGCAGATGTCGAGAAGGCATTCTTACAGATTGCACTCAATAAACCGGATAGGGATGTAACTCGATTCCTATGGTTAAAGGATACAAAGAAACCCGCTACAGAAGACAATCTTCTTCACTTAAGATTTACAAGAGTTCCATTTGGCGTTATATCTAGCCCATTTTTGCTTAATGCAACAATCAGATTACACTTACAAAGTTCAGATAATGAACAAGTTAAGAAATTAACTAAAGACATATACGTGGATAATGTCGTAACTGGAACAAAAACAGTGAAGGAAGCACTTCAACTTTATAAGAATTCTAAAGAGATATTTAACCAACTATCCATGAATCTTAGAGATTGGAGTTCCAACTCTGAAGAATTTATAAAACAAGTACCTGAATCTTGCAAAGAAGATAAGATCAAGATTCTTGGACTAAACTGGAAACTGAAAGAAGACACGCTTCAATTAAAAGATAAGGTTATTAGTGAACCTAAATTTACAAAAAGAGATGTCTTAAGAGTCATGGCGTCAATCTACGATCCGTGTGGATTTGCTGTACCGTCACTGTTGTCTAGCAAACTGTTCATACAAAATCTGTGGAAAGAAAAGGTAAAATGGGATACACCATTTTCTGAGATATTAAAAACCGATTGGTCAAAAATATGTAACGATTTAGATGAGGTTCGAGACATATCATTGGCCAGATGTTACTTCAGTGACGCTACTACAAGTACTTGTCAAATTCACTGCTTCACAGACTCTTCTACGAAGGCCTATGCAGCTGTAATCTACATTGTTAACGGCAAGGAGGTAAAGTTTGTCCTAGGTAAATCAAGGCTAGTCCCTTTGAAGGATCAAGACGATCTGAAAATACCACGGTTGGAATTACTAGGCGTATTAATTGGAACTAGGTTGATTAAATATGTATGCCAATTTTTACAATTCAACATCACAAGTCAAACGTTATGGACTGATAGTCAGATCGTTATCGACTGGTGCAAGTCGGACAAACTGCTCACACCGTTCGTAGCCAGAAGAGTAGAAGAAATTAAAAGGAATAAAAACTTAATAATACGACATGTTCCATCAGACCTAAATCCAGCGGATGTTGCCACAAGACCATTCAGCTCTAAGGAAGATAGAGTAATATGGCTGACTGGCCCCCAGTTTTTATTACAACAACCGGATTCCTGGCCGTCAGGAATCAAAGAAATTTCTTCTCTTTATGCGGGGGAGGGTCTCCCGAAAGAGTCACAAGAATATACAATGGATAAAGAAAATAAACTCGATGTGGAAAATCGAGAGGCATGTACAAGTAACCAAACTAAAATGGATGTAGACATAAGTGAAGAAAAGGGTGACAAAATTAAGCAGCTTGAGAAGCTACAAGCCGAACACTTTCCAAAAGAACTAGAAGGGAAAGAAACAAGCTTAAAAATTAATCTTGGACTATTTCTGGACGAAGACGGTCTTTTACGTTGCAAAGGACGTTTAAAGAACACGGATTGGTCGTACGACCAACGTTATCCAATACTTATTCCAAAGGATTGTGATTATACTAACAAAATTATAACCCAGACTCATAGCGACAATCATCATGTAGGTGTTAACCATACCCTCGCTATAATTCGTCAGACCTTTTGGATTCCACATGGAAAACGCCAAGTCCAGAAGATTATAAGGAAATGTCCTAGATGTCAGAAACATGGAGGGGGACCATTCAAGCTACCACCAACACCTGCGTTACCCACTGAAAGAGTAAATTACACTTCACCGTTTACATTTACAGGCCTGGACTACATGGGCCCTGTACTAATTAAACATGGAAATGAAACAAGTAAACGTTGGATAGCACTTTTCACTTGCCTAGCAGTCAGGGCGGTGCATTTAGAGGTTGTTCAAGATCTCACAGCTGAAGAAGGACTTCATGCTTTGAGAAGAATGATATCGACAAGAGGTGTGCCACGAATGATCACATCAGATAATGCTACGAATTTTAAGCTTATGTCAGAAATACTATCAAATTCTTATTGTATTAAACACGAAATTCGTTGGAGGTTTATACCCCAACTGGCTCCCTGGTTCGGGGGATTTTACGAACGACTGATTGCAATAGTGAAGAATTGTATGAGAAGAACATTGGAAAAGCACATGCTAACAGATAGTCAATTGGTTACATTAGTCAAAGAAATTGAAGCAACTGTTAATACAAGACCGTTAACTTGTGTCGATTCTGAATTGGTACATATTTTAAAACCATCCGATTCCTTAACTATGGGGAAATGCATAACGATGGAAGGTTCAACCGAAGATCTTTTAGTACAAGGCACTACGACAAAATCCGACCTTATCAAGGCTTGGAAAAGAGGTTTAGTTATCCTCAACGAATTTAAAGACATGTTCACGAATCGATACTTACAAAGTCTGCGTGAACGATATGGACATTCTGTCAAAGAACCTAGAATCACGGCAAAAATAATCCCAAAGGTGGGACAAATTGTGCAGATAAAGGGAGATGGTAAAAATCGAGAAGAATGGAAAGTAGGAAAAATTACTTCATTAGTCAAAGGTTCCGACGGACTTTGCAGAGTTGCGAAGGTCGAAGTTGGAAATAAAGAGTTTGTAAGATCTTTAACTCATTTATATCCATTGGAAATGGAAGACAAAGAAGAAGTAGAATACGATGCGAACACGTTAGAAAGAGAAAGTGAGATACCACGGAATATAACAGTACACGAATTGACACCATTAGTAGCGGAAGTCACAAATTCAAAGGATACATCAGATAGTTCGAAAAACGAGAAAGAAAGCACAGAGTCGATAATACCAACAGAAAAGAGTATGTTGGAAGACATTGATAATGCATCAGAGAGCACGGACAGAGATAAAATATTGAGTCAGAAAGAAGATGAACCTGATAAGACAGTTCAAGTAAACAATGAGGTTAAACAAAGGAGAGGCGCGGCCACCAGAGCTCTGGAGAAAATTGCAGAGTGGACGCGTAACTTACTAACCCTGCTCTAAAATTATTCCGGCGGGAGTGTCGCGACGTGTAGCTCGCGAAATAAACAGGTAACAGAATCAAATTAATATTGTTAGAGCGAAACGTGTAACTAGTCTATTCATAAATGACAACATTAGGTGATATGCTAGCAATACTGACATAATCGTAATATGGGTTCACCACTATAGATAAAGAGTATTTATAGTTTATGGTTGGGGCGCTTAAGTGATATCTCTAGATAGTCTATGGCATTTGCCGCTTCATTTTGTGTCATTTGAACTACACCGAATGTAACGTAAGCTAATTCAATAAGTGCAAAGTAAAAGTGATTAGTTTTTTGATGGAGACTTCCAGCCTGGTGGCAGCTCATCAGAGATAAATATAAGCTAAGTGGTAACACTATGTCAATAGTGTAGAGATTCCCCCATTTAAATGTCTTAACTCTAGATCTACTAACTTTATGAAAGTTTCTGATGCTTTAGAAGTCGGTTACATTAAGAGGTCTTTCGATACTGCAATGCGAAAACCTCGTGAGAATTAGACTGGGCGAAAGGCCGTGATCAGTCCGTTAGAGGAGACCTTCGGTGCTGCAATACGAAGTCTCCCTAACTAATTTGTACAGTTGTATGTACTAAGATATAGAATATTATATTATGAGAAAGAGTCCTGTGGTGCACACAGAGATAGCAAGAGGTTAATTAGCAGACTTGGCTGCGGTTAACTCTTTAATACCCAAATTATGATGACTCGGTTAATTGGCAGACTCGGCTGCGGTTAACTGAGGTACACACAGAGATAGCAAGAGGTTAATTAGCAGACTTGGCTGCGGTTAACTCTTTAATACCCAAATTATGATGACTCGGTTAATTGGCAGACTCGGCTGCGGTTAACTGAGGTATACACAGAAATAGCAAGAGGTTAATTAGCAGACTTGGCTGCGGTTAACTCTTTAAAGACCAACAAACTACGATGACTTAGTATCTCGTAGAGCATGTAACCGAATATCTAATTCTAGCTGATGTGTATGCTATAACTTCACACCTAAGACACTAGAAATGTTTTATTACGTAATTATGTATATGAAAAAATATAGAATGGTGGGAATCAATTTATTTTTAACCACAGATGGCGAGCTGAATCGCGATACGAGCTAGTAAGAACTAAAGGTCGATTACGCGAAGCAAACCTCCCAAAGTATTGAAGATTCCTCTCGGATCAAACCCCAGGTACATATAATTATTCACAAACAACAAAAACTCCGACTCGCCGCCGCGGCCTCCCTCGGCGTTGCGTTATCCGGGATGGTGCCGGACGCGCGTGCCTGGCCAGCATGCGCGTCCTGGTCCTGGCCCTGGATGACGTGACGGCGGGCCGCTGGCTAGGGGCGGCGCGGCGGCGACAACTGCCTCAAAAATAAACTCTTTCTTAGCCTTCTTAAATGTTACACAATCTCTTTTACTAAAAATAAAAATCAGTCAAGTCTTAATGAAGTCTCCGTGACTTGCTGGTTACACTAGATTTCAGTCTGCATTTTGATACTCATATTGACAATATAGTAAAAAAAGCCTTTTGATGTATGGACTCGTGATGAGAATTTCAAGTAACTTTGTGCGACCCTCTACTTTACATAATCTAAGCCCTCTACATTCTTAATTCATCTAATATATATATCGGAGGAAGGTATATCGCTTGTAAACTTATTACTTCAGGTTTGTTTAATTGGCAACATTTAGCTTCTGATCAATTCTCAGTTCGATTTTATTCGATTGACAACACTTTATTTTTCTTATGTCAAAATACTCGATTTGGATTGGATAATACAAGCAGTACTTACTTTGCCGGATGTTTTCTTGAACCAATGAAAAGCGAGGAAAGTCTATACGGATTCTCTAGAGTGGGTTCTCCCGCCATATTGGGTCGTGAAGTTAGAAAAGATACGCGCGGACGCGCGTTTTGGGAGTTAAAAAGGAGTTAAGAGAAAAAGAGTTGAGAAGTAGCCAAAAGTGGCGTGTGTGAACTTGAACAAGTGTGTTTTAGTTGGGTAAAAGCGAAACGATTGGTGGCCGAATCCGCTGCTTTGATAAAATTGGAACAAGAACTATCTCTAAAACGGCATAAGTTACCTGTTTTGTGCATTGCATACCCACGATATGCCCACAGACCGAGGGTATTATTGAAGATAGCCCTCCTATTTCCGACATTATATAAATCTCCTGTCACGATGTTTGTCCGCGATGGATTCCTAAACTACATTACTGATTTTAAATTAAATTGGCACACCGTGAGCAGTCTGGTCCAACTTGAGATATAGGGTAGGGTAGGGTAGGTAGGTAGGGTAGGGTAGGTAGGGTAGGTAGGGTAGGTAGGGTAGGTAGGGTAGGTAGGGTAGGTAGGGTAGGTAGGGTAGGTAGGGTAGGTAGGGTAGGTAGGGTAGGTAGGGTAGGTAGGGTAGGTAGGGTAGGTAGGGTAGGTAGGGTAGGTAGGGTAGGTAGGGTAGGTAGGGTAGGTAGGGTAGGTAGGGTAGGTAGGGTAGGTAGGGTAGGTAGGGTAGGTAGGGTAGGTAGGGTAGGTAGGGTAGGTAGGGTAGGTAGGGTAGGTAGGGTAGGTAGGGTAGGTAGGGTAGGCAGGGTAGGTAGGGTAGGGTAGGGTAGGGTAGGTAGGGTAGATGAATGTTTGGTGTTTTTATGGCAAAACAAAGTTTGCCGGGTCAGCTAGTAATATAATAAAACCCTGATTCGGTCGCAATTAGAAGAATAAGAATACGCCGTCCAAATTTGGGATCCTCTATATGATAAGTACAAGGATAGGCTAGAAATTGTTCAGAAAAAATGTTTACGTACTTTGAATTATAAATGTTATCGTCCTAAAGTCAGCAAATGAGCAATTAGTGAGTCATTATTAGTAGTCATTATCGTTATTACATTACTGCAGCGGCCAGCAAAATAGGCATTGATGGACGAACGTGTAAATGTGGGCCGAGGCGAAACCGAGGAACACATACGTAAGTGTCGTAAGTGGCCAAGGCTTTGTATAGTATATACTTTTCTCAAATAATGCGCGGAAATTAAAACTAAGTATTACCTAGAACTCATTTTGTCAAATATAATTATTACTTTTCAAAATCTATGACGAACAACGAGTAACAATAATTATGCCTGCGTTAAAATGTACATAGCTTTTTTTTTTTTTTCAAAAACAGCCTTCTATTTGCAAGCCAGTTCGAAATTTAAATAAAACCTTTGATAAGTTACCTCCTTGGTTGCTCGGCGTAAAAGATCGTTCCATTTTTAAATTACACGACAGATATGAGTTTACTATGTAATTTATTTGGCCGCTAAACACGACAGATATGGATTTTCATACAACTTTTGGCGGCCGCTGCGTGCATGTATTTGGCCAGTACAGCAATGTCGATTTATCTCGAAGAAGGTTGTCAGAATAATGCTCACATTTCCAAGCATGATTGAGAAAATGTTCTTAGTTTGGAATCTAGACGACTTCTTCTGGGTGTACTGATGCTGCATGGTATATGCAATAATAGATTCGACTGCATTCCCTTATCAAATAGCCTACATTATATAGTACCTAGATCTGTCATGCTTCGTGGGGTACGTGTGCCTCAGCTATTCCACACAAATTCGTGTAAGACTAACGCTGGGGTGCGCGTGCCTCTTCGTCGCCTCGTTGATGCGTACAACGGGTTCCCTAGTAGTAGTGGTAGTGGTAGGGACTCCCTTTTCCGCACTTAGACTCCCATTTGGTCCGTTGTGCGTGGGGACTGTACTAGCTAACATAGCCAGCCTAGCTCCGCCCAAAAGCACAGAAGCTTCCTGGGAGCTTCACAGGCTTCACGGAGCGACCTCACTGTTCCGAGGATTTCTTCGCGTTGAGATGCCACGGCCTCGCATTCCAGGACTACGTGGGCGGCTGTTTCTTCGGCGTTAAAACAGCCCCTGCAAAGTGGACTGTCCGTGGCGCCTAAGTTGAATAGATGTTTGTTAAGAAGGGTGTGGCCCGTTATTGTCCCTATAATTATTTTAAGGTTATTTCTGCTCAGGCTGAGGAGTTTTTTAGTAAGACGCGGGTTTACGTTTGGCAAAGCCATTTTCGACTGTCTACAGTCTGTTGTCCGTGCCCATCTGTTAATTTGTAGTGTTGATCTTTGACGAATCCACGCACGAAATTGCGAGAAGGGCAAGGGGATAAGTGGGTACGGGCCTAGCACTAACATCTCGGAGCCCCTTTTCGCAAGTTCGTCTGCGGCATCATTGCCTAGGGATCCACTATGCCCCCTGATCCACTGTAGGGTGATTCGATTGGATTTCGATATACTCTCCAGGGCGAGGTGGCACTCAATGATAAATTTGTTGTTAGTTAGTTTGTTTTCTAAAGCTTTGAGCACGGCCAGACTATCAGATAGGAATTTGACACCGTAGTTCTGGATGCCCAAACGCTTTACGGTTTTTGCAGCTTGTGTTAAGGCGAGACATTCACATTGAAATATCGAGCTGTGTGTGCCTAGCGGTATGTGAAAGTTTATGTTGAGGTCAAGGGAGTGTACGCCAGCACCTGAGCCGTTATTCGTTTTCGAGCCATCTGTGTAAATTCGTACTTCATTGGCTCCTGACTCATCCCTTTCTTCCTCTATTGTTTGTATGTTATAGGTTTTGTTGAACATAGGTTGTTTTTGAAATCTATCACACGGGGCCGCGATGAGAGGTTGATACTCAATCGCCCGGTCCAGGATTTTAGCGTGTGGACTAGTGAGGTTATTGCCCCATATGCCTAGATGCATTAGCCTGATGGCAGCTAGCGCCGCCTCTTGCTGTATATACAGGTCCAGGGGTGTTATTTGTAGGGCTATCTCCATGGCTGCTGTTGGGGTGGTTCTCATGCAGCCAGTGATAGCTGAACAGGCCTGTCGCTGGAAACGTTGGAGTCGGGTTATGGTGGTCGAGAGTTCAGTCCTCGTCCACTAAACCAGAGCGCCATAAGCCAACATTGGCCTGATCACCGCTGTGTATAGTCACAGAGTAATCTTTGGAGAGAGCCCCCACGTTTTTCCTAACATTTTTTTACACTGATAGAGTGCAATTGTGCATTTGTTGAGTTACAAACTCAAGATGTCAAGATGCTTGTTCCAGAGCAATTTGCTATCAAGGATCACCCCCAAGTACTTGACCTCTTCTTTAAGTGTTAATTCTGTGTTGAAAAGTTTTGGGAGCCTATGTGGTCCAAGACTTCGTTTGTTAGTGAACATTATTAGTTCCGTTTTTGAGGGGTTAACCGATAATTCGTGCTTTGTGCACCAATTCTCGATTATTTTGAAGGCCTTTCTCATGAGATCACATAAGATGCCCTCAAATTGCCCCGAAATTAGGATTGCTATGTCATCTGCGTATCCTACCGAGTATAGTCTGCTGGCGTTGAGCTCTGCAATGAGCTCATTTACGACCAAATTCCACAAAAGTGGTGACAGCACCCCACCTTGTGGGCAGCCCCTACTCACGATTCCTCGTGTGGTAGTGTTCACAGTGAATTGAATAGCACGGTTTTTTAGCATGTTGTTAATCCATTCAACGAGCGTCGGTACAACACCGTGCATGGCGAGTGCTTGCCCGATGCTAGTGAAATTAGTTTTGTCAAAAGCACCTTCAATATCAATGAAAGCGGCTAAGGTTGGGTTTTTGTTTTGTAGAGCACAACCCACGCGTGAGACTACGCTGTGGAGTGCTGATTCAGTTGATTTGCCTGCCTGGTAGGCGTGTTGGTTGGGGTGCAACGGCTTTTGTACCGAAATCTGGTTTCTGATCCTTCTGTCCCCCAGCCTCTCCAATGTCTTCAAAAAGAACGAAGAGAGACTTATGGGTCTAAAAGATTTAGGCTGGGTGTAATCACCCTTACCTGGTTTCGGAATAAAGATTATTTTTACTTCGCGCCATTTCAAGGGGATGTAGCGGTGGGCCAGACTGGCTCGAAATACCTTAGCGAGATATTCAGCAAGCATATCATGTGGTGTTCATTCCACATGTTTTAGTTTACTTACGTTTTATAATATATTTTACAAATTTCATCACCGTTACTTTTGAAATTGTATCATCTCACGTTTTCCATTTTTTATGTATGCTTTACATTGGTATAAACCTGAAAATCATAAGATTTGTTGATTCATCCAAAACTATTATATTATTTTTAACTCTTGACATTTTTACCTGACATGACATTGTCATTATTTTATTTTCTTAAACCATAGACATAAGATACCATTCTCTATAGCTTATTAAGCTCGTTGTACATTATATTTTCATTATAAGGGCAGCGGCAGACTGCGCCTCTGTAAACCGTTTTTATTCGTTCATGATTTCTTAATTCATATTTGAATTTAAAATTGAGAAGACATATCGGAACGAAGAAAAACGGGTGTCACTTTTTTAGTCTTGAATCTGCTCTGAACTCTGAAAGTCGTTTGACTACTTAGTACTACGTGTTGTACTATTGAATCTGGAATATCTCTTTAAATCTATTATATATAAGGCCTGTGAATCTACCAATTCTGTGAAAAGCAATAAATATTATTTATTGAGTGTGGAACTTAAATCTGAGCATTTTTACTGGTTCTTTAACTTCTACGGTCACCGCTTCATACCAAAAGGGCTTCCTGCCCATCCAGCTGTATTGATCAGTATACTAAGCCACAGCCCGACCGCCACACTCCTAGCTGCCTGTTCCTGCACCAGTGCTACTGCTACTGCTACCTGCCTGTTAGCCTGACAATTAGTTCAGCTGCCTTGATCTCTAGAACTATCTGTGAGCCTACCTATCTGATTGCCTGTTCATCTGCCTACCTCGGGCATTCCAAGCCTTCCTGCCCGTCAAGCTGCCTAGCTGTGAGATAACTACCCACAACGTGAGAAGCCGGACTACCCACGACGTGAGAATCCGGACTACCCACGACGTGAGAAGTCGGACCTTCCTAGTTGCCCACGTCGTGCGAAGCCGGACCTTAAATTGTTAATTATATTCTTTTCTTAGTTTTTAATTTATAGTTACCTTTAATTTTATTAACGTGGCTTACGTATGGTTCATTTGAACCATACGTAACGCTACAATCACCGCTCCATTTGAGCAGAGCTGGAAAGATTCCATCCATACCCGCTGCCTTGAAAGGTAGCCAGGTGTTGATTGCCCACGTTATTTTATCTTTGTCAATGACTTCTAGCGCCTCCTCCCAATCCAGGCTACCTGTGGCCCTGGACGGTTCCCAGCTTTGCTGGGTGGCGATCTGGCAGCCCGGGAAGTGCGTCGTTAGAAGTAATTCGCTTGTTTCTGCATCGTTTATTGTAAAGGTGTTGTCTGGTTTTTTCAGGCACCCTATAGAAAGGTCAGTCTCTTGGGCAAGACAGGTTTTGACCCTTAATGCCTGGTTGTTATTTTCAATGTTAGTGCAAAAACGCCTCCAACTGGTCTTTCCCCGGAAGCGTATTAGTTTTTTATATGTTCTGCGTTTTGTTGTGTAACGGTCCCAGTCCTCTGGCGACCGCGTGTTCCTAGCTCTATTGAACAGCTTTCTCAGCTTGTGCCGGTGTCTTTCCAGTTCGGAGCTCCACCAGGATTGCCTAACACCCTGTCTTGGTGTGGTGAGGGGACACGACTGTTCATTCAATGGAATTGTGTGTAATATTATCATTTTCTGGAATTGAACATAAAAATTGTATGTTATTGTTTAATCAACTCTCCTAAGTACAAAATTATGGAATATTGGGCTCTTAATTCACATTTCAAAGATTATTTGAACGGATCATTTAAAATTGATGCCAATAGATGGCGCATTTTTAAATTTCAGGCAATACCACTCGATTATTAAAATTTGCATTGTAACATATTTTGGTGCAAAAAAAAACTGTAAAAACGTGCAAAAAAATACTATAAAACGAACCGTGACTGTATTTAAAGAAAAAAGTATTCACGAACCTAGTAAACCCTTTTACTTGCAAGTCGCTGCTAGCACCATCTATTGCCGTGAAAGAGCATCGAACGCGATTGATGTACTTACAAAAATAACAAGATTAATCAGATGAAAAACGCTAATTACTTCGGCACGGCGCGGCGTGGCGTCGGTTTCTTTGTATGGGATGAGGCATCTGTATGCTAGTATTATATTATCTGTGCCATGACCTTAAAAAAAGTGACCAACGTATATTGGTAAAATTTACAACAATAACTTATCATTGATTGATGGATTTGATTTGATTTGATCATAACACGACGCAAAACTTCGTTGTCGTATATTTTGAAGTTTCATTCATTATTATTATGAAATTCATTATATAATATTTTATAAAAAAATCTATACGAATTCCATCGTGCTTCTCTTTCCATCCAGTGCTATATATGCAGTGGCATATTGTTAAACTAATTATTAATTGATTTTATCATTTTGCCAAATCGGCACTGATAATTTTTACACATATCGATGAGTTTACTCTTCAGAGTGATCGGCAGATTTATTGTTAAAATCTGCTCATCTGAACCTACAGTTCTCAGATATGGTCACTCAAAGAATTGCACTAGGGGATTGCTAGAGAAAAGGCTGCTAGGCTCAAATGAGCCAAAACTATAGGTACCGCGTAGACCGTCCAACAACGCGCGGGGTTCGTGAGCAACTGCAAGGTCGACCGCAAAACTGATCTCTTTACCGCTCTCTGTCTGATAGAACCCTAATTTCGACCTCATGTCATACGTACAGAGTTCAATATCAATTGGGAACATTTGACAGATTTGGGCAACTTAATGCGAGGCCAGTGGGCCTCGCATTAAGTTGCCGAAAAAACACGGGTAAAAAGTATTATAAGATAGGAAGGAGTGACAAGAATAACAAAATACAACTTTGTGGTTATTTAAAAGCTCTGAACCCGGTGAATGTCGCAGCGGTTGTGGCAACTAATAATAAATCTTACTTAATAGGTATATTTTAATCAAAAGAAAAGCTGATTTACTTCTTATGTACATGTTTACTCAAATATAATAATTAAGCCTTGACGCAATGGATTCATTGCGTCAAGGCTTACTTCGCAAAATACGTGTAGCGGTAGAACACAAAGTGCGGCACGCGCCACGCGTACACACGCTTTTGAGAAATGCCGCGCGCGTGACGGTCGTCCATGGCAATTTGAACTTTATTTTTTATTGTAAACAGCCGAATTCAGGATTCTGAATATAATTGTCTGCGTGTTTTCAAACGAATTAAAACAGGTGCCGGCACGCGCCTTTGGTAGCGATGCGACTCTCACTATCACTACTAAACCAATATAATTTGTAATTATCTGTTTTTAGGTTTATTTCATGTTGAAATAAAAGTTACTATTGTAAAAGCCGCTTGTGGCGCGCCTTGCTTTACTTTAATTCGACATATATAAGAAGAGCTCCAGTTGCCATACAAAATGTGTGCAAGCCTGAGCTATTTTTACGTGGGTCATTGATAGTGCCGCGTCCACTATAGCTAAAGCCGCCCCTGGTTAACTTTTTGATAAATTTTCTCTCCTTTCCACAGAACTTACTACGCGATTATCTTCAAGAAGAGGTTACCCCGACCCTCGCGAACGCGCTCGCCAAAGAGTTAGACCACCACAAAGATCACTTAGACACTGTCTTCAAAATACTACAAAAATGATCTACACACTATTGAGAACTACTTCATATCGCGTAATAGATCGTTAGGGTTCTTAGCCAATGAGCAGAAAGCCTGATCAAACCTGGAGGCCAATACTCTTACTCAAAAAACGTTCAAATTCAAGTCGCATTATCAACTTGGCGGCAATCAATGTCACAAACTTGTTTTCGAAAATCTACATTTCACTACTTATGTACCTTAATTTGATGTTTTTTGACTGATTAATAACTTTTCGAACACAGGCTAAAGTGAGATTTGATTTGATTTCGGACTTACGTAATCATGAAATTGTTTACAAAATCTTGAGAATAAGGGCGTAGTCCCATCAAGTGCTGTTATCTAGTATTCCCTACATCCAAACTAGTAAACTATTATATTGTCATTTCTGTCTACCCTTGTAGATCGAATAGCAGTGTAGCTCTGCTTTAACTGCAATACTACTAGTTAATATCTCTCAATGGGACTGAAAGTTTTTGAAAGGCTATTCAACTAGACAATTGGCTAACAGACTGTCAATCCCAAGTCAACAGCTGTTCATTCACAAAATGTATTAATTTATAGAAGACTAGCTTCTGCCAGTGGCTCCGCCCGCGTGTAAGCCGAAAATTATGCCGAGGGGACATATTCCCGCATTTTTAATGCATATCTTATGCATTAAAAAAATTGATTGACTGAACAGCAAATCTCATATATCTTGACTTGAAATTTGCCAGTCTGTTAGTGGACTTTTTAAAGGCTTTCTGTGAGGCCTTAAACGTTGGCTATTAATCAACCATGCTACGGTGAGTCTACGGCAAGCAGCGGCCTTAGTGCGAGTATTTTTACGTACCTACTCACTCGTGATACCGTAAACGATCTCTTATGTCAAAATGTATAGAAAAAAAGAGGTTTCTTCCTTACCGCCACCAGATGGCGCTTATCCAATTTCAATACAAATTGAGGTTTACGTTAACGCGATTGACGGTGAGTAAAAACTCGCAAAAGCCTCAGAACACCAAAGCGCTCGGAGTATTTTTGCCGCATTGTCTGTTGACTCTTATAATAAACTTGTTCTACAATAGAATGTAATAATATCAAGTAATTGTGAGTATTGTGACTGATATGCGATCTGTTATATTTCGCAATATTTTTTGTGAACAACAGCTTGGCCTTTAATTAATATGTTTTCTTTAGAAAGGGCACAGTATAAAGGATATCGCATTTAGTATGTTATCGTGCGATGTCTTCCTATTTGAAATTGTATGTCCTCTATTTGTTACAAATGTAATTATTGTACATATTGTAAATTAATGTTAAAATAAATTATTTTAGTTTATATCGTTGAGAGGAATTTCTCTTCAGTATTACTCATTAACTGAAGATTTTATAACAATAAAAAACTTAACTTCATTTTAGAAAATAGCTTTTTTTTATTTCAATAAGTATTTATTCATTACTGATAATTCTTGCCCACTGTACAACGAGAAAGACAAATAAAACAATATCTGAAAATTATAAATAGTTTAATTAGTGATCCCTCCTGAAACTGATAGAACGACACAACCCTAAAATCTCGACGAACACAAAGCTACAGGAATTGTTTGTGTTATAGTTCATGAATACGATACATGGAGATAATAATTTAAATGAGTTTAGTCAACTTTGCTGTACCAGGGAAAACAGCCAGGCAAACATACACAGGACGACAAAATCCACTCGTTACACTATCTCGCATCGAAACGAAACAGTTTACGTAATCATCTCGCTTTTACGCGAGACAATGTGAAGACAAAAACTTGTCGGGCGCGATTTTTGACTCCGGCTGGTATAGTCACATTACTTCCTTACGCTATTAAGAGGAAATGCGGTCACAGACATCGGACTGAATTTCCTAATTAAAAAGTCATAATTCGAGGTTTGTCTCTCGCCTATCTTCTCCAATATTGGACCAATTTAAAAGATATTCCTTAAACTGAAAGAGAAAGATATACATACACTGTGCACCTGTTTTCCTTTTTTATGACACATTATCTTTAGGAGCAGAACCCTCAAAAGATACTCAAAATTGCGCTGTAAACAGAACCCTGTCAATAGTGTAAAAATTTCACAACTATAAATGAAAAAAAAAAAAAAAACGGAAACATAGGGACACAGTATATCTTTATTTTTTGTATAAGTTGTTCCAATATTGGGAGGAAATAGGTGAGAGCCAAACCTCAAACCATAACTTTTTACTTAGTAAATTTAGTCGGATGTCTGCGATCCCATTTCCTCTAAGTTCCAATCTAAATACTTCTAAACGTATATTAGGAATTAATTTTAATTAATATTTATATTTTATAAGTTAATCTTAGTGCCACGGGACAGCGAAGCTGACTAGTGATCTATCTTAAGCTTTGCTAAATGACAAGACTGAGATAGAATCGAAATAATGGACGCCATCAATATTACGTTCAATTGACAATGAAACACGTAAAGTAAAATCATACTTCATTATTACCAGCCATACTGCAAAATTGATAAATTAAAATAATGAAATTAACAAATAACTAAAGTTTCGTTATTTTGTGTAATCATCTCTGTTTCAATCGGAGGGTACTCGATTCTCTAATATCACACTTTATATTTCTAAGGTGTAATTATTTATATCAGGACACAACACTACGTCTTGTTTTGGCTCCAGCTGTCAGCTCAGCAAGAAGAAGGGCTTTTCTACGTTCAAAGTTGAATTTCACAAGCTTCATTAAATTTTAGAATTATTATCATCTTTGAACGCAGAAAATCTCGTCGTTAACAGGGATTTATTTACGAGCTACAAAATAAACTATTAGCCATTCTGGTAATAAATCAGCGCGTAACGCGTCCTATGAGGGTTTTTTAATAACCTATTCAGTCCAACTGCTGGACAAAGGTCTCCCCCATAGCTTTCCAATGAACAAGTATATTCTTAAAAATCACCACCAGTCAACCAGTACCTACAAACGGGGTTAATAGGAATACAGGGGTGAATGGGTTCAAAAGATTAGGATTTAAACTTTGATCCACTTTATTGGTTTCAAACAATGCATCGCTTTTTTAAATAATAACTATATATCGGAGTACCTACTAAAATGCTGCAATTTTTTTTAAATAACTTGCAAATGCTCGTCAGTTTTGTTTCTATTCAATCCTGCATTCTTATTCACCCCCTTTGACGGTACATAGGTAAAAGGAAACGGGTGGTATTATGAGTAGTATCTAAGGTCAAATGAAATTATGCAATGTGATTGTCACTTGTTTCAATAAAATTACTCTGTAGAATTAACTTTATGTGCAGGTTCAATCATAGAAATAATAAATCTTGAATCATTTATTTTTTATTATATTAAACACTAGCTTCATTCTAATAACGATTTTTGTCGATCAGAAGAACCCTCATACAATTCCATTAATTTTAAGTCGATTAAGTGAGAGGACAAATGGACTACTGGCCGTCGCACACCTAAAACAACATGAAATGGGCTCGAAAGTTCAGCATTGAAATGTGTGGTCGTAAATATCGTGTCATACTGGAACTTCACAAGGCGTGTTGACGTTATATTGCTAATACAAAATCAACTTTATACCAATGCACTTAAGGAATATTTCATACTATCCAAATAGCGCGAACATTTGGAAAATACGCCAAAAAAGTATCGGCATTCAGTTAGGTACGTTGCTAGTGTGCAAAAACGCTTTGGGGAGGCGAGATCCAAATGTCATAATAAAAATTTGGAAAAGTCACCTTTTGTCACACGATATAAAGCTCACATTTCAATACTCTAATTTGAGTCGTAGTTTGGTTAAGATGTGAGACGGCGAATGTATCACAAAATACAAAGAAAGAAGCTCGGCTCCATACAACGAGCGAAAACAGACAGGTACGGGTTGCGATCTCTACAGATTTCCAGTCACACAGAGCGTCTTTTTGCGAGCTTCTTCGCTCGTCGTTTGAAGCCGACCTTCTATTTTGTGATATCAGTGAAGTAAATGAACCATTTTAATTAAAATAAACTGTGTTTTATACTGTAATCTTTGCGAATCATATTGTTATCTGCAGTGATCTTATAAGCTGCTCGATCTACGGACGTTGCCGGCCTAAGCAGCCTTTGACGACTGCACAAAGAGAAAGTATGTTCCTATTCTAAAAGCGGGCAGTTTGAAAGACGGGGTTGTCCGCGGGCCATGACCGTCACACATCGCTACTCACCGCACTAACCAGGCATAGGACATACCTAGACTAGCGAGGTTTGGCAGACGTGGCCCACAGGCATACCCGTGGTCAAGTTCATCTAATGTATTCCCCGCTTTAGGGCTTGTTTCACATTGTCCGAATAGTCACTACTCTCCAAATAAATTGAACAGAATTTGTACGAATAATTATTGCTATACCCCAGTATTTTTGAAGATACAATGCTTAAAAACAAAGTACAACAGCATTTTTTTTAAGGCTATCCTCTACTTAACAACAAAAACAAAACAAATTCGATATAGAATGTTGTATCTGTTGTACCTCGATTTAACTTATTTGAGAGTATAAAATATACAAGGTCATAAGGACTAGAAGATTAGATTAGAACGAAACTAAAATTTTCACCCCTGCTGTCAGTGCTTTGTTAGTAAATAAATATTGTACCTTTATCTTGGCCAGACTATAGGATCGCGTTTGACCACTAAGTTATGATGTGGTCAACGATGGAGCAGGCATATTGGCATCTGCCGAGTAGCCGGAGTTAGTGAAACAGGCCCTTATATCGTTTATTGGCATCATTTACTCTCTTTCCTAGATGTAAGCTGTTATTTACTGTAGTACACTAAAACGGATGATAAGGTCCACACACAGAGCACGGAGAAGCTTCGAACCGCTGCTAGAGACGCTATTGTCAACACTATATATGCCTATGACAGCTGGATTTGCGCTCGGCGCTAATTATGAGGTTACTATAACTAACGTCTCTAGTCGCGGCGTTTTCGTGCTCTGTGGGTCAAGATAGGCTGGCCTATCGTTCAAACATCGTATCATCATGAGACATTTATTAGTGAACAGTAGTGGTGTGGTAGTGTGGACGCGTTGGGCGAGCATGGCCGCGGATGCCACTATTACGCGACGTAGTTGTACTGGTTCGGGTTGTCCTTGTCGCGTTCCATATAGTCGCGGTCGATCAGGGATTCGATGCGTTTCTTCAGGTCTGCCGGCTGCGGACAAACGATTGAAAATATTAATAACCGCCACTTGGCTATCTTGGGATGTTATTTATTTGATATGTTTCGCAAATATAATATTTTTGATGCAATTATAATTCCCTGGCTGAAGGTGGCCTCGACACAATGACTGATGACTAGTAATAGATTTTGGGAGAACCATCCAATTTACCAAGTGCCTGTGATATTGAAAAACACCCCTATTTGCTCCTTACATTTACTGATTTTACACACCTTGTGGCGTAATATCATGTTTTAGCGCTGAAATCGCAGCGCTAAAAAGAGATGAAATAATAATGCAAGACAAAGCACCATCCCTATTCGCTAAAGCACAATGACGGCTTTCTCATTAATTTATTGTTCATCATCATCGGCTTTTTAATGTTTCCACTGCTGGGACACAGCCTGTTTCACACAGGCCTCCTCTCTGTGAGAGAGGGAATGGGCCATAATCCACCATGCGGGCCCAGTGCGGGTTGGTGTTGGTGCGCAAGATGTTTTCCTTAATCGTTTTTAGAGCAGTCTGTGTATTCATTGCTCAGTATAATTATTATATGAATCCTCTTCAAAACTACTTTTGATTGCAGTAGATGGATATTTACCTTGACGGGGAACTTGAGCTGGTTGTACAGTTCGGAGATGAGCAGGTTGTGCGAGAGCGCCTTGCGCATCTTCATGACGCGCACGATGGCGGCGTCGATCTGGTACTGTCTGTCATACTGTTACTATAATATAATATTATAATGTACCTTGACGGGGAACTTGAGCTGGTTGTACAGTTCGGAGATGAGCAGGTTGTGCGAGAGCGCCTTGCGCATCTTCATGACGCGCACGATGGCGGCGTCGATCTGGTACTGTCTGTCATACTGTTACTATAATATAATATTATAATGTACCTTGACGGGGAACTTGAGCTGGTTGTACAGTTCGGAGATGAGCAGGTTGTGCGAGAGCGCCTTGCGCATCTTCATGACGCGCACGATGGCGGCGTCGATCTGGTACTGTCTGTCATACTGTTACTATAATATAATATTATAATGTACCTTGACGGGGAACTTGAGCTGGTTGTACAGTTCGGAGATGAGCAGGTTGTGCGAGAGCGCCTTGCGCATCTTCATGACGCGCACGATGGCGGCGTCGATCTGGTACTGTCTGTCATACTGTTACTATAATATAATATTATAATGTACCTTGACGGGGAACTTGAGCTGGTTGTACAGTTCGGAGATGAGCAGGTTGTGCGAGAGCGCCTTGCGCATCTTCATGACGCGCACGATGGCGGCGTCGATCTGGTACTGTCTGTCATACTGTTACTATAATATAATATTATAATGTACCTTGACGGGGAACTTGAGCTGGTTGTACAGTTCGGAGATGAGCAGGTTGTGCGAGAGCGCCTTGCGCATCTTCATGACGCGCACGATGGCGGCGTCGATCTGGTACTGTCTGTCATACTGTTACTATAATATAATATTATAATGTACCTTGACGGGGAACTTGAGCTGGTTGTACAGTTCGGAGATGAGCAGGTTGTGCGAGAGCGCCTTGCGCATCTTCATGACGCGCACGATGGCGGCGTCGATCTGGTACTGTCTGTCATACTGTTACTATAATATAATATTATAATGTACCTTGACGGGGAACTTGAGCTGGTTGTACAGTTCGGAGATGAGCAGGTTGTGCGAGAGCGCCTTGCGCATCTTCATGACGCGCACGATGGCGGCGTCGATCTGGTACTGTCTGTCATACTGTTACTATAATATAATATTATAATGTACCTTGACGGGGAACTTGAGCTGGTTGTACAGTTCGGAGATGAGCAGGTTGTGCGAGAGCGCCTTGCGCATCTTCATGACGCGCACGATGGCGGCGTCGATCTGGTACTGTCTGTCATACTGTTACTATAATATAATATTATAATGTACCTTGACGGGGAACTTGAGCTGGTTGTACAGTTCGGAGATGAGCAGGTTGTGCGAGAGCGCCTTGCGCATCTTCATGACGCGCACGATGGCGGCGTCGATCTGGTACTGTCTGTCATACTGTTACTATAATATAATATTATAATGTACCTTGACGGGGAACTTGAGCTGGTTGTACAGTTCGGAGATGAGCAGGTTGTGCGAGAGCGCCTTGCGCATCTTCATGACGCGCACGATGGCGGCGTCGATCTGGTACTGTCTGTCATACTGTTACTATAATATAATATTATAATGTACCTTGACGGGGAACTTGAGCTGGTTGTACAGTTCGGAGATGAGCAGGTTGTGCGAGAGCGCCTTGCGCATCTTCATGACGCGCACGATGGCGGCGTCGATCTGGTACTGTCTGTCATACTGTTACTATAATATAATATTATAATGTACCTTGACGGGGAACTTGAGCTGGTTGTACAGTTCGGAGATGAGCAGGTTGTGCGAGAGCGCCTTGCGCATCTTCATGACGCGCACGATGGCGGCGTCGATCTGGTACTGTCTGTCATACTGTTACTATAATATAATATTATAATGTACCTTGACGGGGAACTTGAGCTGGTTGTACAGTTCGGAGATGAGCAGGTTGTGCGAGAGCGCCTTGCGCATCTTCATGACGCGCACGATGGCGGCGTCGATCTGGTACTGTCTGTCATACTGTTACTATAATATAATATTATAATGTACCTTGACGGGGAACTTGAGCTGGTTGTACAGTTCGGAGATGAGCAGGTTGTGCGAGAGCGCCTTGCGCATCTTCATGACGCGCACGATGGCGGCGTCGATCTGGTACTGTCTGTCATACTGTTACTATAATATAATATTATAATGTACCTTGACGGGGAACTTGAGCTGGTTGTACAGTTCGGAGATGAGCAGGTTGTGCGAGAGCGCCTTGCGCATCTTCATGACGCGCACGATGGCGGCGTCGATCTGGTACTGTCTGTCATACTGTTACTATAATATAATATTATAATGTACCTTGACGGGGAACTTGAGCTGGTTGTACAGTTCGGAGATGAGCAGGTTGTGCGAGAGCGCCTTGCGCATCTTCATGACGCGCACGATGGCGGCGTCGATCTGGTACTGTCTGTCATACTGTTACTATAATATAATATTATAATGTACCTTGACGGGGAACTTGAGCTGGTTGTACAGTTCGGAGATGAGCAGGTTGTGCGAGAGCGCCTTGCGCATCTTCATGACGCGCACGATGGCGGCGTCGATCTGGTACTGTCTGTCCTGGAACACTCGCTCTTCCGTCGCCTTCTGTTCTTCACTCTGTAATATAGGTAAAGACAGTTTTGAAAACGGGTGCGCTATGCCAACCGTTACAGAATTTATTATTTAAATATATGTTATGATTTTAGAGCCATATAGAGCTCTTTACGATTTTTCGATCGAATCTTCGTCTGCGTCTTTTCGATGCTTGGAGTGGTGTGCCCGTAGCGCAAAAAATATAAAGACCGAAAAAACCAATCTGTGTTGCATAAGTAAAATACTAAAATGTTTACTTTCCCTCTAGTAATAGTTTGTGTGACCATGTCAAATTGTCCTCGTGACCGTTAAGCTATTCTTCCTGGCTGTCATTTGTGATGAGTAGTCAGAAGCCAGAAAATTTGACAACAGACTTGCCGAAAGGTATCTTGTTACCCAGTTACTTACTATGTTGTGGAGGTAAGGTAAGCAGTCGCAGGCAGACTGGGAGCTGAACATGACCTAGTTGGGAACATGCTAGGGAGATTGTTTGCAATTAGATATCACTCAAGTCTATAAAATCAATTAATTGAAAGGTTGTTGATATACTGACCGTCTCCTTCATTTGTATCTGGTTGATCTTGATGCGGAACAGCTTGTTAATGAAGTCCGCGTTGAAGGCGAAGTGGTCGGCGTCGTAGACCTCGCGGCCGCGCGGGGTCTTCGTGAGGACTCGGGCCTTGCCGCACGCCAGGGATTGTAGGGTGCGACGAAGCTCTCCTTCCTGAGGTACGGAAATTACGTTTAGTCTACATTTGACAGATTCTACCTTTGACAACATAGTCTACTTTTGACAGATTTGGAAAAAAAATGTTAAGTAAGGAACATTGTGGCATTAACTTTTTCTGTTTCTATTCGTGAGAACCTGTAATTGGCTCTAGGTCTCATATACAATTGTTATCCATCTGTTATAGCTGTTGGTTCTCCTAATATTAAATAAATAAAAATAATACTGTTATATAGTAATCACTACATTTATTGATAAGCATAATTTGTTTTTATACCTAGTATTAAATGTTTGTATTATATAGTAACTAATGTTTTCCATCAAGTTCAAGTTTCGTTAAAGCCGTTCCGTAAAAAATGTATGAGAAAATGAACTGCCTCCTCATTTTTTTTTCACCTTTTCGATGTTTTAATAGTTATCCTGCTATTCAAGGCGGAGACAAATCAAACAAATCAAAGATCATAAAATCGTTATATATTAAACTTTGTCTAGTCATTATGAATATTGCAACGTAACGGTTGGGCAATTTGATAATTATGGACAAAGAATTAGTCCAAGAGCGAGCGAAGCGAGCTCGGGAGCTTAGGGCACCCCGACACGGATAGGTTAGGTTCGAAGGAGATAACGGGTGCTGAAGTAAGCGAGCAAAACGAGCGAACTCAGCTCCCGTCATCTTAGTCCGGTCAAATTAGACATAACAACAAGTGCATTAATTCGCATAGAGCTGAAAATTGGTACGAATGTTCGGAACATCATCATAAATGAAATGTAAAAACTCCCCATCGATCCCACACTTGCAAAAAAGATTATTCAATGTCATACTTCGCAAATAAGACTAATTATGTAAAAACTCAATGGTAAATAATTGTACGTCTATTGTTTGTTATATTGATGATGAGGCTAGGAAGCATGCTTTCTGGCCGCGCCACCGATTTTGTTAAATACCTCGCGAATCTTTCAAGTACTTTTTTTACTTAATTTAGTACAATAATGAATGTACATTTATTCTTATTAACTCCGATTCAAAATGTGCGTGTGGCGCGGCTAGAAAGTACCACGCAAAGAAAATTATTTTTCACATGGTAGTGGTTTTTTTTGGAAGTCGGTTTGTGTTTTTACCCAAAGTACCAAGTACCAGGGGGCCAGAAACATGAAGAAGTATTTGCGGGGCTGGAATCATGAGTGGAAAAGATTCACAAACTACCAGGAGAAAAGAATCACGAAGAAGTAAAAGTTCATTACTCGTCCAATTGATTAAACCTTATGAAACGTATTTTTATCGATATTCATGTTTGTAGAATAGTTCGTGAAAACGATACTTTAATTACGAAGGCAATTAATGATTACACATCAACGTAATTATATTATTATGAATATGGTATTCTTACTATATATATCAATATATATAAATATCAATATTTTTTTATTACATACATAAGTATGTAATAAAAAAAATTTGTAATTTTTTAGAATATTATTAATTACCCGATTCTAGTGTTAGTACCCTCCTGAGAAAAAATGGCTTGAATGACATTCTGCGTAAATGACGTTATGATGAGAAAGTGACTTTGTGCGAAAATGACGTTTTGCGAAAGTGACATTATGCGAAAGTGACCATATTTTTTCACGATGACGTTTTGCGAAAGTGGTATTCTGCATCAAGACCGTTTGGATGGATGGATATTTGTTACTCAATCACGCCAGAAAGGCTGGACGGGTTTGACGAAACTTAACAGTACAGCTTAGACATTAGAATAACAAAGTTATAAAGATTTATTAAGTTTAGTTAAGTTTTCCACGCAAGACGAGCCGCCAGTATAACCTAGTAACTAATAAAGAGCGAGTCTTATATTGAGATCAATCGGGCCAGAATTTAGACTCAAAACTACTAATGAGATTTTTCAGATACAAAAGAGTTCGAACCCAAAATCTTCTCGGGGTTCTCGGGGCTGGATAAGTCGCTCTGACGCGACGTCACGACGTGGCGGAGCGGCACGGACCGCCAAGTACTTCTAACGTGGCGTAGCGGCACGGACCGCCAAGTACTTCTAACGTGGCGTAGCGGCACGGACCGCCAAGTACTTCTAACGTGGCGGAGCGGCACGGACCGCCAAGTACTTCTAACGTGGCGTAGCGGCACGGACCGCCAAGTACTTCTAACGTGGCGGAGCGGCACGGACCGCCAAGTACTTCTAACGTGGCGGAGCGGCACGGACCACCAAGTACTTCTAACGTGGCGGAGCGGCACGGACCACCAAGTACTTCTAACGTGGCGGAGCGGCACGGACCGCCAAGTACTTCTAACGTGGCGGAGCGGCACGGACCGCCAAGTACTTCTAACGTGGCGGAGCGGCACGGACCGCCAAGTATTTCTAACGTGGCGGAGCGGCACGGACCGCCAAGTACTTCTAACGTGGTGGAGCGGCACGGACCACCAAGTACTTCTAACGTGGCGGAGCGGCACGGACCACCAAGTACTTCTAACGTGGCGGAGCGGCACGGACCGCCAAGTACTTCTAACGTGGCGGAGCGGCACGGACCACCAAGTACTTCTAACGTGGCGCAGCGGCACGGACCACCAAGTACTTCTAACGTGGCGGAGCGGCACGGACCACCAAGTACTTCTAACCTGGCGGAACGGCACGGACCGCCAAGTACTTCTAACGTGGCGGAGCGGCACGGACCGCCAAGTACTTCTAACGTGGCGGAGCGGCACGGACCGCCAAGTACTTCTAACGTGGCGGAGCGGCACGGACCGCCAAGTACTTCTAACGTGGCGGAGCGGCACGGACCGCCAAGTACTTCTAACGTGGCGGAGCGGCACGGACCGCCAAGTACTTCTAACGTGGCGGAGCGGCACGGACCGCCAAGTACTTCTAACGTGGTGGAGCGGCACGGACCACCAAGTACTTCTAACGTGGCGGAGCGGCACGGACCACCAAGTACTTCTAACGTGGCGGAGCGGCACGGACCGCCAAGTACTTCTAACGTGGCGGAGCGGCACGGACCACCAAGTACTTCTAACGTGGCGGAGCGGCACGGACCACCAAGTACTTCTAACGTGGCGGAGCGGCACGGACCACCAAGTACTTCTAACCTGGCGGAGCGGCACGGACCGCCAAGTACTTCTAACGTGGCGGAGCGGCACGGACCACCAAGTACTTCTAACGTGGCGGAGCGGCACGGACCACCAAGTACTTCTAACGTGGCGGAGCGGCACGGACCACCAAGTACTTCTAACGTGGCGGAGCGGCACGGACCACCAAGTACTTCTAACGTGGCGGAGCGGCACGGACCACCAAGTACTTCTAACGTGGCGGAGCGGCACGGACCACCAAGTACTTCTAACCTGGCGGAGCGGCACGGACCGCCAAGTACTTCTAACGTGGCGGAGCGGCACGGACGCGGACGTCTTCTTCTCTTGCAACCGAGGGAGTGGGCAGGGTGAGGTCCACCTGATGTGGTCGACACATTCAGTGTTCTACTAGTCTCCAGTGTTTAACTTTTGACGACACGGATGGCGCTGTGGTTGAGCGATCGGCTGCTGCGCTGCGTGTGGACGGGTTATAGAAATATTATATTTATCGGGTTTAGCCAATAGTATGGACGTCAATACAAATCACAAGCACGCCCCCTGATGTTTTATGTAGCCGTAAGTAAGGCTCGCGGTAACCGCCTCCAACCTTTTTCGATCCGTAATATTCTAATGACACCTAATGTGTCCCTAACCCACCTAACCTATAAATTTGTATGTCTTAATTATGACAAAACATAGCGTACCTCCTATTTATGTAAACACCTATGTTTCACAAATAAACTGATTGATTGATTGTAAGCAAAGATTGTAACTGCTACTATTTGAATAAACCCAGTGTATCGAATTTGCAAAATTTGTGTGATTTAGTTATTTATTTAGTTTTCACGATTGTACCCCACCCCGCCCAGCGCACGATGTTTTAAACAAAGGAAATAAATCCTGACTGGCCAATGGTATGAATCTAGCGGCCACCCTTGATGCGTCATATTAATAAAAATATTGGTTACACACTAAGGGAAAGTTCTTGGTATACATGGATGATAATGTTTTTACCTCAATATTAGTAGCAGTCTTGATCTCCTCGAAAGAGAGATTGTCTCCATCGTTGAACAGAAGCAAACAGAGGGCTTGGAACAACGACACCTGCAGCTCTTTGTTACCCTGAAATGAGATAATATTTGTTAAATAATTGTACCTAAACTTTGCGTACTAACGACTAGCAAAAAACTCACTCCTTCCCATGGGGGCAGGCCGAAACTATAGGCGAGGTAGAACTTGTCAAGTGTATGTAACATGTACCTGTGTAAAGTGCGCGCGCAGCACACAGTGGCCCAGCGTGGCCTGCCACTGCAGCTTGCGGCCGGAGTGCTTGGCGAGGTAGAACTTGTCAAGTGTATGTAACATGTACCTGTGTAAAGTGCGCGCGCAGCACACAGTGGCCCAGCGTGGCCTGCCACTGCAGCTTGCGGCCGGAGTGCTTGGCGAGGTAGAACTTGTCAAGTGTATGTAACATGTACCTGTGTAAAGTGCGCGCGCAGCACACAGTGGCCCAGCGTGGCCTGCCACTGCAGCTTGCGGCCGGAGTGCTTGGCGAGGTAGAACTTGTCAAGTGTATGTAACATGTACCTGTGTAAAGTGCGCGCGCAGCACACAGTGGCCCAGCGTGGCCTGCCACTGCAGCTTGCGGCCGGAGTGCTTGGCGAGGTAGAACTTGTCAAGTGTATGTAACATGTACCTGTGTAAAGTGCGCGCGCAGCACACAGTGGCCCAGCGTGGCCTGCCACTGCAGCTTGCGGCCGGAGTGCTTGGCGAGGTAGAACTTGTCAAGTGTATGTAACATGTACCTGTGTAAAGTGCGCGCGCAGCACACAGTGGCCCAGCGTGGCCTGCCACTGCAGCTTGCGGCCGGAGTGCTTGGCGAGGTAGAACTTGTCAAGTGTATGTAACATGTACCTGTGTAAAGTGCGCGCGCAGCACACAGTGGCCCAGCGTGGCCTGCCACTGCAGCTTGCGGCCGGAGTGCTTGGCGAGGTAGAACTTGTCAAGTGTATGTAACATGTACCTGTGTAAAGTGCGCGCGCAGCACACAGTGGCCCAGCGTGGCCTGCCACTGCAGCTTGCGGCCGGAGTGCTTGGCGAGGTAGAACTTGTCAAGTGTATGTAACATGTACCTGTGTAAAGTGCGCGCGCAGCACACAGTGGCCCAGCGTGGCCTGCCGCTGCAGCTTGCGGCCGGAGTGCTTGGCGAGGTAGAACTTGTCAAGTGTATGTAACATGTACCTGTGTAAAGTGCGCGCGCAGCACACAGTGGCCCAGCGTGGCCTGCCACTGCAGCTTGCGGCCGGAGTGCTTGGCGAGGTAGAACTTGTCAAGTGTATGTAACATGTACCTGTGTAAAGTGCGCGCGCAGCACACAGTGGCCCAGCGTGGCCTGCCACTGCAGCTTGCGGCCGGAGTGCTTGGCGAGGTAGAACTTGTCAAGTGTATGTAACATGTACCTGTGTAAAGTGCGCGCGCAGCACACAGTGGCCCAGCGTGGCCTGCCACTGCAGCTTGCGGCCGGAGTGCTTGGCGAGGTAGAACTTGGTGAAGTGGTCCTGGTGGCGCGTGAGCTCTGCAGGCAGCCGCACTTCCACGGGCGGGTAGGAGGGCCAGAAGCCCTGCGTCAGGATGTACACGCTCAGCTCCAGTCCGCCGCCCTCCTGAGACGCCGCTAAGTGCTAAATACAAACATTTATTACGTCGGACACACTACACGGTTATAGGGGAAAATAAGGTTGGACTCCGCTGTGGTTTGTTTCGTGAAATCTTCAGCACGTCACCCCTCAAAAAAAATCTCTGAAAACACTATAAAAATTAGTTATAACACTTGTAAAGGTGCCTATAGATTTGTTCGATATTTGACGATTGACACGAAGTTTAAATCAAACAAAATTGAATATGTGCAAGCAACAATATCACAAAGTCTTCGTAGCTATCAAAATTAAAATACCGATCGTCAAAACCAAGCAAATCACGCCAGAGCACGAAATCACTTCACCAGCAGCGACTAGAGTCGGCAATTTACTTTAGTGCGAGTTTGTATGGAAACTTTTGACAGTACCGTCTCTAACAACCGCCGAGGCATCTCCGTGCTCTGTGATAGACATCTTTGACCCTTTCCATGCGGGATCATATTTTCAATATCCCCACACCGAAAACTCTTTAAGAGGTCACTTCTCTAGAACGATGAGATATACGTCCAAAGATGCCCCTTCTGTACGAAGAGCGTATTATTACGTATTGCCACTAGGCACGGTTGGTGTGTTATTAGTTTATTACGTTTCCAAATTCAAAATAAAATTGTTTTTTTTTTGTTGTACATCACAATCATGTCCAAAAATTGTATAGATAACATTACGGTCTTGCCGTAGCAAATATTTTTTTGTAAAGCCGAATAAAAATGCAAATAGATATAATTCCTATCCATTTATGTTTGAAGATTCCATGGAAAAAAAAAATGTAATGTTTTCGTGAAAAGTGATCAGAAATGGGTCAATTTGTATGTGTTCGTCCATCGCATGAACCGTATTCACGGACATTCATCCGTGAATACGACGTGCTAGCCGATATTAAGTCAAATTAAGGAGAAAAAATAAATATCTTATATAAAAAAAAATTGTGTGTTTGGGACATAAAAGGGTAAGTTTTCAACAAATTACGTGTTTTTTTTTGTAAATGATAAAAATAAAAAACCAAAAACTTGGTTATGTGAATTTTTCACATAACCTCAAAATGTATGTGAAAAATTTACATAACCAAGTTTTTGGTTTTTTAGTGTTTAAGTGTAAAGACAAGTTGTAGATCTTTTTATTACCTACAACTTTACAATTTTACTTCTTTCCATAGGTCTTGTAGTTTTGCCAGAAATCGGTATAAACCGTTTTTACCCTTAAAAGCTCACCCCCTTTCACTCCCGACCTCAGATGGCCCGTAAATAATTTTATAATGCATGTCCTCGAAAAGAGCATTTTCCAAGCAGTCAAACTGTGCGGTGTGTCACTTTTTTTAACTAGTGCTTTTTACTTTTCTGTATTTTTTTAATTTTTAACTCCAACGTCAGCCCGACGCATAGAGTTTTAATTATTTGAGAAAAGTTTAAAAAAATAGTTTAGTACAGATAGATCATTCATATGGTAAAATCAATAAATTATTAATTTAAAATATTCATTAAATATGTTTGGCAGAACGTATATTTTACTCGTGCCTTTTTGCGTTACGATGTGACAACCATTTGCACATGCGCAGTAGATATGCCCGAGGAACTTTTAGTTAATCTGTGGATATGCAGAGCGCGCTTGAATAAGCCCGCCATTTTATTAATTTTTGCTTGGTTAAGGTATATTTTTTTATTTCCTCGCACAATGCATAGTAAAATATTTTTCAATACAGTTGTTAAACATGGCGTACTTTCAGAGGCTATAATTATGATTCGAAAATTAAATCTTACGCATAGGCATCTTTCTGTTACGCGGTCGTGACTTTTGTTTACGAGCTCGATCATTAGTTTTGCAGTTTAGTTTTAAATTTATAAGTCAATTTAAAAAGTTTGGTAGCAAAGAGTTTTCATACATAGAATAAAATGGGATAGATTTTATACGAGGAAAAATGAATGATTCCGTACGTTTTAGCATTGAACTCTGAAAAGTCTTTTAAATGGTTGTTTAATATATTTAATTACCAGTTTTAGTTTAATTATTTTCACACCAACATTTGTCTAATATCAAATAGGCTGTATAGACTGTTTTCGTTGTAAAAAATGTCCAGTTGCAAAAACGCGCCTTTAGTTATAAGTCAATTTAAAAAAGTTTAGTAGCAAAGAGTTTTCATACATAGAATAAAATGGGATAGATTTTATACGAGGAAAAATGAATGATTCCGTACGTTTTAGCATTGAACTCTGAAAAGTCTTTTAAACGGTTGTTTAAAATATTTAATTACCAGTTTTAGTTTAATTATTTTCACATCATCATTTGTCAAAAATCGAATAGGCTGTGTAGGCTGTTTTCGTTGTAAAAAAAATATGTCCAGTTGCAAAAACGCGCGAAAAATTAATTTTTTTGTTAATAAAAAATTTTTAATTCTTTTATTTGTTTTTACTATTTCCCACAACTGTATTGAAAAATATCGTGTGATACACGGGCGTGTAGGTTATTGCAAACTCGTGTCATTAACAAGCCCGAGCCGGAGGCGAGGGTTTTTAATGACACGAGTTTGATGACACGACAGCTCGTTTGCAATAACCTACTTTCCACCCTTGTATCACAATGTACTAGTATGATACACGTACGTAAGATGATTTCCGACTCGTGTCGATTTATCCACTCACTCGCTTCGCTCGCTCGTGAATAAAAATGCCACTCATCGGGAATCACCTACCTTCCGCACTTGTAGCATAAATAACTATTTCCTTTCATTTTTTTATATTCTTTCCTTTTCCAATGGATTTCATCCTACTATTATTTTTTGGTTTCTAAAATTAGAGTCTATGTAGTTTGTATGGCAATGCATGGTGACTTCATTCTAAATCTAATAGTTATTTTTTGTTCACTGCCATGATATAGGTATCAAACGAAATGGTTTGCTGAGAAGAATACGAAAAAATCATATTATAAAAAAATTCATGAAAATATTTTTTTTTTCCAGAGAAGGTAATCATTTATTTAGTTTCGCATGTCCTGATTTGATTGAGCTGAAATTCGGCACACACGTTTGTTTCTCGTGGTGATGCAATTTTTAGTATAAAAGATTGTTTAAAAAATTATATTTTAATATAAATCTTGTTTTCTACTTACACATACAGCCGCATGGAAAGGGTATACCCAACTTACGTGGATGCATACATACTTGTTTATACGTGATATTAATATCCTTGGACAGCTCCATGTCCTTGAACATGCCCTCCAGCTTGCAGGTGAATCCACCACCGCACTCCTGCTTCAGTTTGCTCAGCATCGATTTCTCTGCGTCTACTGACGCTGACTTGCCGACCAGCAGCCTTTTAGCGAGGTCCTGGAGGGAAGGAATAAGAAAATATGTATCATTCTAGCGACATCACATTTCTATGGGTAGCTGAACTCCGATAAAATGTTACAGACGTAATATTACTATCATTGGTTATTAGGATCGAATGAAGATATTTGGAACAGGGTGGGAAGTTCCGTACACCTTCATTGAAAACGGAGGATCCCCCGACGTGTTGGTCTGGGCAACTGCCCAATAGTTGTTGTCGGAATGTTGTATATGTTCAAATCACGCCGAAAACTCCGATTAAGCGATGCAGGATTTAGTGTGACGTCAGGTCATTAGGATGTGGCTATAGATGCCGCTACAGTTTTAGGTCTTCTAAATAAACTATTTTTTTTTATTTGATATAGGCTCGCGCTTGACCACCATCTCACCTGATGGTAAGCGATGATGTGGTCGACGATGGATCGCGCTTGCCTAGAAGTAACCTATTCACTCTAGACTTAAAGACCCCTAGATTGTAGCTATCGGGAAACACAGACTCCAGCAGGGAGTTCCACTCCTTAGCTGTACGCATAATAAAAGTATTCTCAAAACGTTTAGTGCGTATGGGTGGGATGTCCACCATGTACCGATGGCGCATCGCCGTACGTCTGGTAGTCCGATGATGAAACGGGCTGGGCGGAATTAGATCATGCAATTCCTTCGCACACTCCCCAAAATGTAATCGATAAAAAAAAGATAAGCTGGCAACTCTGCGACGATGTTCAAGGCTCTGGAGCTTTGACTTAACCAGTGCCTCATCGCCGATGAGCCTCTTGGCCCGCTTTTCGATCGACTCTAGTGCATCAAGCTGGTATTTGGCAGATCCGTCCCAGAGATGAGAACAGTACTCCATGCATGATCGAACTTGCGCTTTATACAAGCTGAGCAGCTGTTCTGGCGTGAAGTACCTTCTCACCTTTGCAAGGATCCCCAGCTTTTTGGCAGCCAGCTGAGCCTTTGCCTCAATGTATGGGCCAAAATTGAAAGTCGATGTCAACGTAACGCCAAGAAGCTCAAAATGGTCAGTTATTGGCACGGTCACATCTCGGAAAGTTAAAAGATATTAAGCTGAAATATTCGTTACGCGATGTACAGTTAAGCTGTTTGATTCATGACCCATTCGCCGATAATTCGTTTGAAATGTCATTCATTCGTATTACGAACCGACAAAAGACATCCACTGGCTCAAGTATATTTATATTGCGAACTAGCTTATTTTTTTTTTTTTTATATTCTATAGGCTCGCGTTTGACCACTATCTCGCCTGATGTTAAGCGATGCGGTCTACGGTGAAGCACGCTTACCTAGAAGAAACCTATTCACTCTTGACTTAAAGACCCCAAGGTTGTAGCTATCAGGGAACAAAGACTCCGGAAGGGAGTTCCACTCCTTAGCTGTGCGTACAATGAAAGTATTAGCAAAACGCTTTGTGCGTATGGGAGAGATGTCCACCATGTACCGAAGGCGCATGGCCGTACGTCTTATAGTCCGATGATGGAAAGGGCTAGGTGGAATCAAATTGTGCAGTTCCGTCGCACACTCCCCGAAATGTAACCGATAAAAAACCGACAGGCTGGCAACTCGGCGTCGATGTTCGAGGCTCTGGAGCTTTGAGGCGACCAGTGCATCGTTGCCAATGAGCCTTTTGGCCCGTCTGTCAATCGACTCAAGTGCATCAAGCTGGTATTTGGCTGATCCATCCCAAAGGTGAGAGCAGTACTCCATGCAAGACCGAACTTGCGCTTTATACAAGTTGAGCAGCTGTTCAGCCGTGAAGTACCGTCTCACCTCTGCAAGAATCCCCAACTTTTTTGCAGCTAACAGAGCTTTCGCCTCAATGAATGGACCGAAGTTGAGGGTCGATGTCAACGTAACACCGAGAAGTTCGAGATGATCCGTCAACGGCACGGTTACACCACGGAAAGATGGAGCCGGGTGGAATCGGCTCTTTTTAGCGGAAAAAAGACACGCTTGGGTCTTAGCAGCATTGAAACTGACCAGATTGGCATCACCCCATTCGGACACCGCCTTCAAGGACAGGTTCAAGCGTTCAACCATGGCCTCCCGGAGAGACCGAATCTGAGGCCCAGTAGCCCGTGCGCCAGACACGTATCTCTCAGCAACAGTGCTGTCGTCTGCGTACCCAAAGGTTCTGGGTTTTAGCAGATCATTAATGTGCAGCAAGAATAATGTTGCCGAGAGCACTGACCCCTGAGGGACTCCGGCTTTGATATCTAACTGACCGGACGAGCAGCCGTCGATAACCACTCGGATGGATCGATCCCTCAGGAACTCCGCAATCCAATCACACAGACCATTGGGCAGACCGAAGGAAGGAAGTTTACCAATGAGGCTTTCGTGCCAGACCCTGTCGAAAGCCTTCGAGATGTCGAGGGAGACGGCTAGCGCTTCCCCGTGTCTCTCGATGGCCTCACTCCAGATGTGAATGGCATACGCTAGAAGATCCCCAGTGGACCGATTTCGGCGGAAGTCGTATTGGCGGTCACTGAGGATGTCGTTCGCTTCTAGGTATGCCAGGAGCTTACCGTTGAGCACACGTTCCATACTCTTACAGAGGATGGACGTTACAGATATGGGTCTATAGTTGGCCGGGTCAGCTCGACTGCCCTTCTTGGGCACGGGCTGTACGTTGGCTTGCTTCCAAGCCTTCGGCACTTTTCCAGTCTCTATGGAAAGGCGATACAGGCGTGTCAAGATCGGAGACAATTCAGGCGCACAGGTTTTACCTACCTATGTAGTTAAGTACCATTTTTTTTTCTTATTTTTTTTTTCATAAGAACCTTCTCCTGACAATAACAAAAACATCAAAAAAATAATAAGCGAAATCGGTCCAGCCGTTCACGCGTGATGCCGTGACCAAGGGAAATAGGGATTCATTTTTATATATATAGATAGATGAATGTTCACAGTTTCACAAAAGCTCTTTTATGTAGATACCTCTATAATTATACAGTAAATTCGACAAACGATTTTGATATTTACTGCCGTTTTTCGAATTTACTGTATAATTATTTTAGCTCAGATGCGAGTCGATGAGCTGAGGCGTCGTCATAATAGGCTAACGATCGTACGAGAAAACGATGCGATATCGTCGCGCGTTGAAAAGGTGTTCCTGTGCTCACGCGATGAATGCAAGCTTCAATTAGTACACTAAAGAAATGTGTGTGTTTAATCTCGTTGTGTGAAGAAAACGCACGCACGATTCACTCGTTCGTTCGTGTTCGTTTTTTTGTGCTCGTCAGTAAGTAAGTATTTTATCTGTACTGTACCCTTATTTTGCAAATATGGGTACAGTACCTGGTGATAAACAGATAATAAGTAGGTTCAGACATATTTTACAAATAAGCATGCGAAAGTTATAATTTGACGCTAAAACAATAAAGGCAATTAACAGACACACCAAATAGTTTTAAATCACAACTTATCTTCACCACAACACAATTTATATTATATAGAATACAATTATAATTTATATTATATAAACAGTAATTCATATTATATACAATACTTGTTCAAAATTCTTTCTCAGTAAGGAATTCGCTGACAGTATAGTATGCTTTATGCGCTAAAAAGCTTCGGAGCCTATTTTTGAATAATGAAAGCGGCAACTATTTCCATTGCCTAAAGGTTCTAAAAAGACTATAAACATGAAGGTCACCATACCTTCTTGTAGAAAGCCTCAAACACATCCTTGCCGTGTATAAACCGGAACAACACCATGATCTTGTCCAGCAGTCGCTCCAATTCCTCTTCCGTGGCCTCTTTGTTGCCCGCACGGAGTTTCACGTCCACGAATTTGGCTAAAAAATAATTAAATATGTAAGTATCCAAGCCCATTATTGAACGAATAAGTTTTGTCGGCATAAGACTGGGCAAGAGCGGACCAATCTTTATCTTGGTAGACATTTACGATTAAATACTGTTTCAGATTATTAAATGCATTTAATTTTTTTTTTGGTCAGGCTATATTTTGCTCTAAAAATTGTTAATTAATCACAGCTCCAAGACTATCTTTGAATATAAAATAATCTAATGAACAATAATATAATCATTTATTTACTCATGATATTGTATTTTATTATTCCTGGTGAGCCTTAAATTTGGAAACTAATTTGAAAGTCTTAGAATCGCTCTACTCTACTACGCTCTACGAGAATGGATGCCTAAGTTCAACAATATACTGGTAACTGTGGTCTAAGTTCTCACCAATAAGTTCGGCGGGCTTGTTCTGCCTCTGGTTGATGAAGTACTCGAATGCCTCCCTCATGGAGTACAGGAACTTATCGTTCCTATGAAAGCAGGTGTTGACCACGTGATCTAGCTGTTCCTTGAACTCGAGCAGTTCGCCCACCATCGTCTTGTCACGTTCCGGCTCTATCACTATCGTGCGACCTTTTTTCTGTAACAAATGATGAGGTCATTAGTCACCACCAGTTACCTACAAAATAAAAGTCGTTAATACCTGTCTCCCAATGTTTTTTTAATATTTCAAAACGATACGGAAAAAAAATGTAAAGGCAGTGTCGCTAACACGATCAAAACAAACGTATGGCAGTAAGGGGCGTTCTTGACCCTTTCACTTAGCGTTCAGTAATGAGTTAATATCTTTTAAACGCGTGGACCGATTTACATGATTTAAACGGATAATATGGTTCTACGCTATGCCTTTCATTTTAAATATATCAAAACAAAAAGCCGCGGCCCGTCCATCAGCGTCCAGCCCCGTGCGCAGTGCCGCTACAATACTAACCTTAATATAAGCATTGAAGTGGCTACAGAGTTCGGTGAGCCCGTCCTTGACGCGGCTGAAGAGCGTGTACAGCGTGGTGAGGTCGGCCAGCCGCGGCCCGTCCATCAGCGTCCAGCCCCGTGCGCAGTGCCGCTACAATACTAACCTTAATATAAGCATTGAAGTGGCTACAGAGCTCGGTGAGCCCGTCCTTGACGCGGCTGAAGAGCGTGTACAGCGTGGTGAGGTCGGCCAGCCGCGGCCCGTCCATCAGCGTCCAGCCCCGTGCGCAGTGCCGCTACAATACTAACCTTAATATAAGCATTGAAGTGGCTACAGAGCTCGGTGAGCCCGTCCTTGACGCGGCTGAAGAGCGTGTACAGCGTGGTGAGGTCGGCCAGCCGCGGCCCGTCCATCAGCGTCCAGCCCCGTGCGCAGTGCCGCTACAATACTAACCTTAATATAAGCATTGAAGTGGCTACAGAGCTCGGTGAGCCCGTCCTTGACGCGGCTGAAGAGCGTGTACAGCGTGGTGAGGTCGGCCAGCCGCGGCCCGTCCATCAGCGTCCAGCCCCGTGCGCAGTGCCGCTACAATACTAACCTTAATATAAGCATTGAAGTGGCTACAGAGCTCGGTGAGCCCGTCCTTGACGCGGCTGAAGAGCGTGTACAGCGTGGTGAGGTCGGCCAGCCGCGGCCCGTCCATCAGCGTCCAGCCCCGTGCGCAGTGCCGCTACAATACTAACCTTAATATAAGCATTGAAGTGGCTACAGAGCTCGGTGAGCCCGTCCTTGACGCGGCTGAAGAGCGTGTACAGCGTGGTGAGGTCGGCCAGCCGCGGCCCGTCCATCAGCGTCCAGCCCCGTGCGCAGTGCCGCTACAATACTAACCTTAATATAAGCATTGAAGTGGCTACAGAGCTCGGTGAGCCCGTCCTTGACGCGGCTGAAGAGCGTGTACAGCGTGGTGAGGTCGGCCAGCCGCGGCCCGTCCATCAGCGTCCAGCCCCGTGCGCAGTGCCGCTACAATACTAACCTTAATATAAGCATTGAAGTGGCTACAGAGCTCGGTGAGCCCGTCCTTGACGCGGCTGAAGAGCGTGTACAGCGTGGTGAGGTCGGCCAGCCGCGGCCCGTCCATCAGCGTCCAGCCCCGTGCGCAGTGCCGCTACAATACTAACCTTAATATAAGCATTGAAGTGGCTACAGAGCTCGGTGAGCCCGTCCTTGACGCGGCTGAAGAGCGTGTACAGCGTGGTGAGGTCGGCCAGCCGCGGCCCGTCCATCAGCGTCCAGCCCCGTGCGCAGTGCCGCTACAATACTAACCTTAATATAAGCATTGAAGTGGCTACAGAGCTCGGTGAGCCCGTCCTTGACGCGGCTGAAGAGCGTGTACAGCGTGGTGAGGTCGGCCAGCCGCGGCCCGTCCATCAGCGTCCAGCCCCGTGCGCAGTGCCGCTACAATACTAACCTTAATATAAGCATTGAAGTGGCTACAGAGCTCGGTGAGCCCGTCCTTGACGCGGCTGAAGAGCGTGTACAGCGTGGTGAGGTCGGCCAGCCGCGGCCCGTCCATCAGCGTCCAGCCCCGTGCGCAGTGCCGCTACAATACTAACCTTAATATAAGCATTGAAGTGGCTACAGAGCTCGGTGAGCCCGTCCTTGACGCGGCTGAAGAGCGTGTACAGCGTGGTGAGGTCGGCCAGCCGCGGCCCGTCCATCAGCGTCCAGCCCCGTGCGCAGTGCCGCTACAATACTAACCTTAATATAAGCATTGAAGTGGCTACAGAGCTCGGTGAGCCCGTCCTTGACGCGGCTGAAGAGCGTGTACAGCGTGGTGAGGTCGGCCAGCCGCGGCCCGTCCATCAGCGTCCAGCCCCGTGCGCAGTGCCGCTACAATACTAACCTTAATATAAGCATTGAAGTGGCTACAGAGCTCGGTGAGCCCGTCCTTGACGCGGCTGAAGAGCGTGTACAGCGTGGTGAGGTCGGCCAGCCGCGGCCCGTCCATCAGCGTCCAGCCCCGTGCGCAGTGCCGCTACAATACTAACCTTAATATAAGCATTGAAGTGGCTACAGAGCTCGGTGAGCCCGTCCTTGACGCGGCTGAAGAGCGTGTACAGCGTGGTGAGGTCGGCCAGCCGCGGCCCGTCCATCAGCGTCCAGCCCCGTGCGCAGTGCCGCTACAATACTAACCTTAATATAAGCATTGAAGTGGCTACAGAGCTCGGTGAGCCCGTCCTTGACGCGGCTGAAGAGCGTGTACAGCGTGGTGAGGTCGGCCAGCCGCGGCCCGTCCATCAGCGTCCAGCCCCGTGCGCAGTGCCGCTACAATACTAACCTTAATATAAGCATTGAAGTGGCTACAGAGCTCGGTGAGCCCGTCCTTGACGCGGCTGAAGAGCGTGTACAGCGTGGTGAGGTCGGCCAGCCGCGGCCCGTCCATCAGCGTCCAGCCCCGTGCGCAGTGCCGCTACAATACTAACCTTAATATAAGCATTGAAGTGGCTACAGAGCTCGGTGAGCCCGTCCTTGACGCGGCTGAAGAGCGTGTACAGCGTGGTGAGGTCGGCCAGCCGCGGCCCGTCCATCAGCGTCCAGCCCCGTGCGCAGTGCCGCTACAATACTAACCTTAATATAAGCATTGAAGTGGCTACAGAGCTCGGTGAGCCCGTCCTTGACGCGGCTGAAGAGCGTGTACAGCGTGGTGAGGTCGGCCAGCCGCGGCCCGTCCATCAGCGTCCAGCCCCGTGCGCAGTGCCGCTACAATACTAACCTTAATATAAGCATTGAAGTGGCTACAGAGCTCGGTGAGCCCGTCCTTGACGCGGCTGAAGAGCGTGTACAGCGTGGTGAGGTCGGCCAGCCGCGGCCCGTCCATCAGCGTCCAGCCCCGTGCGCAGTGCCGCTACAATACTAACCTTAATATAAGCATTGAAGTGGCTACAGAGCTCGGTGAGCCCGTCCTTGACGCGGCTGAAGAGCGTGTACAGCGTGGTGAGGTCGGCCAGCCGCGGCCCGTCCATCAGCGTCCAGCCCCGTGCGCAGTGCCGCTACAATACTAACCTTAATATAAGCATTGAAGTGGCTACAGAGCTCGGTGAGCCCGTCCTTGACGCGGCTGAAGAGCGTGTACAGCGTGGTGAGGTCGGCCAGCCGCGGCCCGTCCATCAGCGTCCAGCCCCGTGCGCAGTGCCGCTACAATACTAACCTTAATATAAGCATTGAAGTGGCTACAGAGCTCGGTGAGCCCGTCCTTGACGCGGCTGAAGAGCGTGTACAGCGTGGTGAGGTCGGCCAGCCGCGGCCCGTCCATCAGCGTCCAGCCCCGTGCGCAGTGCCGCTACAATACTAACCTTAATATAAGCATTGAAGTGGCTACAGAGCTCGGTGAGCCCGTCCTTGACGCGGCTGAAGAGCGTGTACAGCGTGGTGAGGTCGGCCAGCCGCGGCCCGTCCATCAGCGTCCAGCCCCGTGCGCAGTGCCGCTACAATACTAACCTTAATATAAGCATTGAAGTGGCTACAGAGCTCGGTGAGCCCGTCCTTGACGCGGCTGAAGAGCGTGTACAGCGTGGTGAGGTCGGCCAGCCGCGGCCCGTCCATCAGCGCCTCCAGCCCCTTGCCTAGGATACCTGCCAGGTGCTCGCTCAGCAGCTGGCGCTCTATTGTGTGTATCAACTGCCATCTGCAACAGAAAATAGATTAATTACAGTCGGCAATAGCTGACCCAACCTAAAAAACGAACGAATTTGTACCCTCCGCTTGTAACATTAAGGATTATTTAATTTGTATGAGCTTATCAGACTAGCGCTACTCGATGAACCAATAATAATACAGATACGAAGATTTGATCTTTAAAACGTTAGCGTTAGGATATTTATTACTATTTGTTATGCGATTTTGATGCTGTAAGACTAAAATATTATTACCCTCTTACAAATAAACGCGGAATAAAGTTATACGAGGTAAGGAATAACCATACATTTTCATAGGTTTATACTTGGTATAACTTTATTCCGCGTTTATTTGTAAGAGGGTTAGAGTATTGTAACATAATTAGTGTCATTGCTACTAATAGATTATTTTAACCATTATAATCAAGTAGATCTGTCTCATGGTTCGTGTTTATGTTGACATAGGTTCACTGATGCAACCACTAAACCAAATCTACTTAACAAATATTGCTGAAATTAAAAGTCCATCCTGGTGACAAAACAGTATTCAAACGCTTACCTACCCTAACGTTACGTGTTAAAGATCAAATTTGCATAACTGTATTCTATAATATTTGCCTATCTTCAACAAGTCGTTCTAGTTCGATAAGCTCAAGCGTATCGAATAACATGTATCTACTGCTAATTGCAGTAGGTTCAAAATCGTCTAACTTTTAGTGGGTCGGCTAACGGCAGGGTGGGTCAGGTAACTTCTATTACCGACTGTACATACAGGTAATTTGCAAGTAATACAAGAATTGCGTCTTGCTGGGACGCAGACTGGAGAAGTCTGCTATATCCAGCAATGTTATAATAAAACTGCAAACCTAATCAAAATCATTACAGGGCTTAATCATAGAAATATTTTTATTGAATTAGTATCGCTTCGCCCGCATTATCAGCATAGACTTTGAGATCTTAAGGTTGCCCTAGTCGCTCATTCTTGCATACAAACGTAGTCTGGCGATTACTCCACTGTTTGACGATGTACATTACATTACACACAAAATAAAAAAATGATATAAATTTGTCTCATCATTATCTAGCCCTGTATGGAAACAAAAAAGTAAAAAATATATATATATTTGTATGAGCGTCGGCAGTTCCATATTTCAACACTAATTTTAACGCATCTTTGGGCGCAAATAAATACCACAAGAAGGATAATTGCAAAACAGTCACAATACAGGGATAGATTAGTAGTTCAACATCAACAAATAATTTTATTTTAAACAGACACCAAATGTGAGTCTAAGTGCGGAAAAGGGGTCTAACTATCCTATCCTATCCTAGCTTTTTACTGCTCATCACTGCATCTATCTCTTTCGCACGTGTTGTCGTATGAGATAGCATGCATTTAAACCCCGCGCACAAAATAGTTCGTGCCATCGACCAGGGCAACCTTAATATGCAGTGGCGTTTGACAGTTCTTACGGGCAATCAGCGGCCCAAAAGTCAGACAGTCAGTAATTCTACCAAGTAGTATAGTGTTACCAAAAATAGTACAGGATTGTGGAACAGTAGCTCCATGAAAAATACTGATATCAAGCATCCAGCTGGATTTTGATCAGACCCTGACATAGCTGGGAAAAGGTTAAATAAACTCTGATTTTTAATTTTGTAGAAACTGACATTTTGGGTTTGTCACTTTATTGTTACATAAAAATAGTGTCGTATCCTGACTATCCTGAGTGATCGAAAATCGAAGTAGATCGAAAATGGAATTATTTCATGGCAAAAAAACTACATTTGTTAAGAAACTAGTGGCTCTTATTTAGTTTCTACTCATTTATGTCAGACTTCATTTTATAGATCGCATTTATTTTATTGCCGAGTTCATATTTGAAACAATAAAACTTTATGTACTATGTGTATGAATCAGGGTTGATAAAAATCACGATTTAAAAAAAAAAAACAAAAAGTCGGATTAATTTGATTTAAATCGGATTTATTTGATTTAAATCGGATTTTTATGTTTTTTTTTACGTTCTGATCTTTTGTAATTTGGAAGTCAGTTATTTATTTAAAAAAAGCAACATTATATTTGTTTATTTTAATTATTAATAAAATTAACAAAAAACATAAGTATTGCTTTAAAAAAATATTATGAAATTATCAAAAAGTTCTTCTCAAATCCAATATTTTTTTTAATCACAATTTTTTTTGTCATATTTACCAAATATGAACAAGGAAAATAAAAAAGACTAAATTAATAAGAACATACAGCCATTTGGGTTTTACCACAGTCGCAGTCACTTATTTTATTTATATTCATAGATGTTTTTATTGCTCTTGTATTTTTATCGAATTTAGTTTTTTTAAAAGGAAGACTAATTAGGCTGCTTTCTCGGTGCCTAATCTATTTCTTATTTTGCTGTGCACCAAAGTCATCATTTTTGGCTGATTCGTTGCAGTAAAAAAGTATTGATTTAAATCGTTGATTTATAAAAAAATTAATCGTGATTTAAATCATATCAACCCTGGTATGAATACTGTTATATTTAAATATATGTATTACGTTTATATTCATAAAACATTTATTTACACCAATTAGTAAAATTAAATTGAGGAGTCACATTGATTCGATGAATCACTTATGATTGAGCCTTACTTACAACACCTTGATCCGCGCTTGCAACATTTAAAAAAGTAATGTCATTAGCAACTGTCAGTTTATCTACGAAATTAAAAATCACGGTATAGATGATGTTACTTACTTGGTAGATGGGTCTAGGTAATGAAGTAATCTCTCGTTCTCCTCTTTAAGTCTCTTCTCGACATGTGCTAGGTACTGCGGCACGGCTAGCTCTCTCATCAATCGCTGCCCTTCGGCTGCGTAGAGGCGCTCCGTTGCTTGGAGGAACCTAGGAGACAAAACATTGTGCTTATGAGCTGAACCTAACAATAAGAGTATCCCCAAAGTTCAGAGTTGAGGTGTTCAATGAAAATCTGTCAAACTTGTTCTGGTATCAATGTAGGGTTTGGCACGTTCTAAAATCCAAAATCAGCATTCATATCTGTTGCATATACGAGTAATCTTCATCAATCTTAACTAAAAATCCGTTTAAGCATATGAATTTTCAAAAAGATCTGTTCTTGACGTCAGTTTTGCCCACATAATTATTACGGCACGAATGCTGATCACGCAGCGATAAAACGCATGTCTGTTAACCACGTGACGTCACCGCGTGATCTGCTTCTGAATGAGCTCTGTAGTCTTGAAAGTGTTTAGATAACTTAAAAACCCATACGATGACCGAATAGAAAATTGATTTTATATAGGATGGTATGCCATGGCAATTGTAATTATAAGAAGCAGTACCAATTCGTGTAACTCTATGGGAACTATCTTTTTGATGAATGTCGTCTTATTAGAGCTGTCATCATCAACTTTTACCCAGTACCTACACACATAAGCAAGAACGCACACAAACTCCTTGTACTTAAAGTCGTCCCGATCGAATCTCAGGTATGGCCAGAGTTATTATAGTGCAAAACGGTTTTTTACTACACAGTTGGCGAAGTGGCTGAGCGATTAGCTGCTACGCTGCGTGTCGCGGGTTGATTCCAGCATGGAACTAATATTTGTATACATTACTTACAGATTGTTGATACGGGCCTGGCTGTTTGCGTATGTAAGTTTAAATGTTTGTAAGCCCTATATGTACACACGATACAGGCGAAATTCCTAGTTTTTTTTTTTTGGGACTAACCCACCGCACTATCCCCAAACCACTGCAACACCTGAAAGCCATTTTTTTTTTGTGACTATCCCTCCGCACTATTCCCAAAACACTGCCAGAATCAACAGTGGCGACCACCAGAAAAGCGGCGAGGCAATGAAGTTCGACGAAGTCCCGGAGAATGAATTTAACTGTCTTGGATCTTGCAACGAAATTAATCAGAAAAGAATAACGCAGGAGTATGAAAAAAACATAAATTTCTACTTCCCTCCATATTAAGCAGGAGACAGAACAAACAAGGCCACTAGGCACAAAGGGTCATGTACAACTGGGATAAGCCCAGTTGGGTAAGGTTACTAACTTGTGTTCAAAAGCATCCTGATAGATCTGCAGATCGGAGAGCATCCGCAGCAGCGTCTTGAGCAGCGAGATGTCGACGGCATCACCGCCGCGCTCCCGCTCGATGAGCGTCAGCAGCCCGTCCACCGTGCGCGTCTGCACTAGCGTGTTCATCGCTATGTGGTGGCGGAACAGATCTAGACCCATGTCCCTGGAATTACAATAAGCAAAATTAGGTTTTCTATTCGTCCAGTCGAGGGTGCGCGTGAATTTAATTGGACCTCAGGCTCTAGACTCATGGTAGCGGTAGGAGCTGTGGGGTTTTGGACATTGGACCCCGACATAACCCTCCGTTATCCCCAGACAAAGAGTATCCATGAGGATTTACTCAGAAAAAAAAGGTTTGTATTCATAGCTCAGAGCTTCTAAGTTCGTGGCCGAGTTTGCTCAGCCTGTTCCGTTGATGGGTGACCTGATTAATTACATACCAAGACTCTACCGTGCCTCAGAAACCACGTTAAATCTGTTGGGTTCGCAAGGGCAGTGGTGTCTCATCCCATACAAAGAAACCGTGCCGACGTTCTATACTGATTATTCTTCTTATTTTTTGTACATCGATCGCGTTCGGTTCCGTTCCGTACCACGGATATAGATGGTGATATATCTATCGCCGTGGAACGGAACCGAACGCGATCGATTTAAAAAAAATAATCGGTATAATCAGATATAAAATGCTAGAGTTACGTCGGCACGGTTTCTTTGTATGGGATGAGGCATCTGTATGCTAGTATTATATTATCTGTGGCAAGGGAGATTGATTCCTAGAACCCACCCTGGAGAGGGTAGAGAAATAAACCTACGTTTCACCAGTTATTTTTGAAGCTCCATGTTGAAGGGGGCAAGTTTATTACCGGACAATAGACATAAGTTCGGCCTCGAGACTGCTACTTCTAAAACTTTTTAACAATCTGCCCGACCTAGGAACCGCAACCAGGATCCCACGATAATCAGTAAAGCTTGCGTGATCTGCGTGTCTGCACCACAGAATATAACTTGAGACTCACTGTATAATGAAAAATCGATAAGTGTATGACATAATTATGATGTCACCATGTTGGCATAGATCAAAATAAATACGTATGTACCTAGCCAACCATAGGGGACAATAATACTCTTCTCAAGAACAGCAAGTATTTTTTTCACACACAAGTAAGCTTGCAAAATGATCAAGAAGTATTTTTTGTTAGTAGAGTAGTTAAGATTGACTAACAATATATCCAGCACTTGTTTGGTAATAAATAGTATGATTATAGAAAGATTCAGTCTTCAACTTTCTAGTGATAAAATATTAGGGATGAAAGAAAATGCCTAGCATATTTTAATTACTCACGTAATTTGAAAATTCTATCTATAGAACCTCAGACAACTGAAACGTGAGAAAGTAAGAAACCAAAAATATGTAGATTACTCATAGTTTTGCCTTACCCTGTCTCATAAAACTGTCACCCATATAAGGGCAGGCAAGTGCAAATATTATTAATCTTGTACCAAAAAAGAAAGGAAAAACCGGCCAAGTGCGAGTTGGACTCGCGCACGAAGGTTTCCGTACCATTATCGCAAAAAACGGCGGCTTACAGTCTTATAGATAGTGCGTGCGCTTGTAATTACAAGCTTTTTATTTAACTTGGAATGTATGTATGTGTTCGGGTCAAATCTTGCAACTGAATTTTAAAGCAGTTACCCTCCACCGATTAAGATGAAATTTTGCATACACGTTTAGTTTGGATGACAATGCATGGTTAGCTAAAGGACTTATTACACTACACGGTATTCAGGGCCCTATACCCTAATTAAGGGTAGTGTAATAGCATTTAGAAATTTAGGGTACTCAAAAAATCAACCTTATTGATACGGAATGGGGAAGGGACCCGGTATTCAGGGCCCTGAATACCGTGTAGTGTAATAAGGCCTTAAGTGACGTCATTCTAAATCCAATATGGCGGACGCCCCAAGATGGCGGACTTGTTATTTTTTGTGCACTGCCATGATATGGGTATCAAATGAAAGGCTTTGCTGAGAAGAATACGAAAAAAGCTTGTTTAAAAAATTTTCTTTAGTAATAATTTATTATTAGCGCCGCGCGCACAGTTGACTTGAACTACCTATACCAGTTGCAGCCAGTATTTTTAACGGTGCTTACAGTTAACATAAAAATAAAAGCTCTCACCATATAGAATGTATGCTAGGATTCTGCAGTACATAAGTACGGTCCAGGTACAGGAAGATGCTGCGGATCATGATCATCTGGCGACAGTGCGCGCGCCAGCAGTCATCCATACGCTTAAGGAACACCTGCCGGTCCATACTCTCCGACAGGAACTGCTCGATGTTGGCCTTCACGTGGGCCTCCACCAAGTTTGTGAGGTTAACGTACAGTTGGGATGCCATCTGGAGAGAGAAAATTTATATTAGAGACAGTTTTTATTGTTGTTGTTTAGACATTTATTTGCCAGGCATTTTCCCAGCTACATTGGGGCTGGCTTCTAGCCTTGATTGGATGTAACAAATAAATGAATAACAGTAAGTACTTAACATGATGACTATCATTCAGTTCAAACATGTTTATTTTATTTTAATACTGGAAATCAATGTTGTTTTATATGTCCGTTTAGTACTCCTAAACTACTAAATCGTTTTTAATGTAGTATTCAGCATTCACCATTATTATTGAAATTTACTTTGAAAGGCTTATTTGTACTTATAATACATACATTAATATTTAACATAGATTTCACATGCCACATCAATAGATTGCATCCATGTAAACCAGGAACAGATTATAATTACTTGAAAACATGCTCTGTGGATACTAAAAACAATATTATAATTTAGTGAATCAAAGATTGATCTCACCTAAATAGAGAATCTAAACTAGTTTTTAAAAAAAAAAATAGTATTAAACTATAATTTAAATACTATGTAAAGATTATTAACCATACTTTAGAAACTGATGTGGCCCTAAGTCTTCAATATGGTATAGATAGATCAACACATCTATGCGCGCGTCGCCATGTGTGCGTGCGTGTAATTATACATCTTAAATTTGTGTGGCAATGTGTGGCAGTGACGCGGCAGTCGTCGTCCGAGTAACACGTGTGTTAAAGCTGCATAATTACAAGCGCACGCACACATGGTGCCGCGCGCACTATTGATTTGAACTATATCTATATTGGTGAAAGACAGTTTTAATGTTACATCCAAACTTGGATAATGATAATAATCTGTTACTGTTCTACTGCAGGTCAAAGGCCTCTTCTCATGCAGAGAAGGCATAGACATAATCACCACACATACTTAACCCTTTATAAGGCAGAGGAAACTGCTAAGGATTTGGAAATAAAAAATAGATAAATATGAAAACTAGGACGTCTTTATTAAGAATTTATATATATATTTTTTTTTATTTACTTGTTTACATGGTGTCCATTATTTGGACAGAGCCTTATTAGGGTTTATGGAATTCGGCAAAACATGGGACAACACACAAGGCAACTTCACAGCGTATGCATTGAATCTTAGATTTTTTGCTATTTTCTTTGCTGCTGCAAGCTCTGCATCTTCTGTAACTTTCCAGTGGACCAGGGAGATGAGATCCTACATCTGTAAGCCGCAGATCGTCTGGGAGGCCATACTTAGCCTTCTGTCGGCTATCAAGTTTTGGTTTTTTACATATAAATGATGGCAAGTCAGATACTCGCTTCTTCCTACTGCTGAAAGAACCAATCAGATTTCTTCCCAGCATTGTGCGGAACTGCAAACTATTCATAGGGTATCGCATTCTTTGAGAATATAAAATATATGCGTTGGTGATGGCAGCATCTATTATAAAATAAAATATCCTCATCCACCATCTTCGACTTCGCCTAGCCACATGATATGTGCCACGCTTTTGGTCGAAGCGGTCCACTCCCCCCATCCTCTTCGTATATTCAACTACTCCCAGTGGGCAAGGCACTTCCTGCTTGCTGCCATCTTTTTGTGTCCTTTTGCAGGACACCATTTGTTTTGGATGGTAGGCAGTACTGAGAATATTGACGATCTTGGTATCCATCCAACAAAAGAAACTAACATTTTTGTTTACCCTCCACTTATACTGCCCCTTTGTAAGTTTAAGTTTTGGGCGATTTGTTTTGGCAGTCTGCTTTTTCAGTGTCAGGGGCAAATTCGTTCTGTTAGACCGAACTGTCGCTGTTGAATATATGTTTTGTTCAAATAACCTCTGCATTAGCTCAGTAGAAGAAAAGAAATTGTCGAAAGCAACATGAATATTTTCTATCTTTTCTTCCACCAGTGCTTTGCAGAGACTATTTACTACACTGGCTCCCAATCCAAACTCTGTTTCGTTGTCCTTTTTGCCAGTATATATTTCATATTCATAAAGATAGCCAGAGTTACTATCACAACGTGCCCATATTTTGAAACCCCTCTTTACGGGCTTATTGGGCATATATTGTTTCAAAGTACTGCGCCCTTTGAATTTCACCATACACTCATCTATACTTTGTGATGAAGAGTTCCTTGCCCCATTTTTAAATGCAGTATTCATGAAGTCAACTATCGGCCGAATCTTATACAGTTTATCAAATTCTGGTTCACCCCTCTTGGGCATTTTTTGGTTATCATTTAGGTGTAAATTTCTTAGTATCATTTTGAATCTTTTGGATGTCATTACATTTGCAATTTCCGGGACGCAAAAAAGTGGATCCGTTGCCCAATAAAGATCTAGATTAGCAAGAGGATGTATACCCATTAGTATCAATAATCCAAGAAACGCCTGGATTTCTACATCAGAAACATCAACCCAATTCTTCTGCTTGTTTTGAGCTGCATAGAGATTAGTTTGCTCCACTATTATCGATAAAATTTCGTCAGAGAAAAATAATCTAAAATATGTAAGAGGACCACTTCTATTTGGAAAATTCCGCTTTGGTTGTACTGGAATGTCATCAAACTTTTCAATAGGCGCCGTATGAGGAAAAAACACTTTATTCCAATCATCATCGTCGTCTTCTTCAGTGTCTGAAATTGTTTCAGGCTCCTGACTATTGCTTCTAACAATAATACTATTATTTTGATCACCTACTGCTGATTCGCTGACATTTAGAATTTCAGGAACTCCACTTCCAGAAGGTACCGGTGAATTGACAGCAACTTGGCTTCGAGAAGACGACGGAGAATCCAAAATGTTTTCGATTTCGTCTTGACTCATACCCGTGAAAACCGCCTCATTTTCCCTCTCGCTTTCATAACCGTCTTCCGAATGCTCACCATCGGATAAGCCAAAAAGTTCTTCTAATGTTTCCTCAAGTTTATCGTATGGTATTACCTGCAACAGAAAAAAAAAACAGTATTCAAATGCGCAATTGCCGGACACGCCAACGGGCTCTGTCCAATATATGGACGTCATAATTTTCGAAGTCCAGTTAGAAAATGTGACCCTTATGACAGAAATCAATGCATGGATCCGATATTTACTATATTTAGAACATCTTGTAAAATAAAACTTACCTTTCTATTCATTTTTTACGAAGATTAGGTTGGATTAACACAGAGCACTCAAAAATCACTGAATTTTGGCAGTTACCCGAACACCTGACAAATGACGTCCATAGATATTGTTTTTTTACTGCGTTTTGTTATTGCTAACAAACTGTTAAATCACAGAGTAAAAACGTTCAATTCGCGTGACGTTTCATTCAGCCGCCAAAAATTAAATATCATGGTGTCCAAAATATGGACAGAGCCTTATAAAGGGTTAATACAGGTTGGTGATTTCAGAATTTTATATATTTCATAGAATTTCCTAAGAAGAGACACTAAAACAACTCACAATGAAATTTCTGTGTTGGTTATCTGATTCAGAAAAAGATGTGTGAATTTCCCAATCTTTTTACTGTAAATAACTAATAATTGGCATGCACTGAGTTACATGCATACAAATAGGGTCACACCAAGTAGTAGTGCAAATTGGTATTGTGATTAAAATAAAAGCTAAAATGTTATGATACTTAGGGTGTGGTTCTATTGAGAGCTATTATTACCTAGTTTCTAACATACTTCTCAATTCATAAACTAATATATTGTTAACCCTGTCTACATTTTAGATCTAATTATAGTGTAGCACTTCTTAAGCTACTTAACTATGTTACTAGCTCTCTTTGGGACAGCACACTAAGATTGGTAGATTTTGTTGAATCTTTAATTTGGATGGCAGACATCTGTGTTCAATATTATGTTTATTTTTTGTTTATGTTCACCGATATCTCCGTCAAACCTGGTAGTTTTTTCTAGGATAGTAAGGCTTTGTTAATACAGACACCCGCTTATTTGGTGATCGTTGTTATCCGGACAGGTGATGGTGGCGAAGCTTTTGAAATTAAGGGCAAAAATTATAATCAGAAGAGTATTCCATTTTTACGAGAAGAATTAGTTTGTTTTTTTATTATCATGTCAAACCCGCAGATTTCTTACATGTTTTAATGGTCTACATGCTCATTTGAATGTACATATATATTTTAAATAAATAAATAAATAATTTTTAACCATAAAAACATTGCATACCGCAAAGGGCTTTGCTTTTACCTGTCCGAATTAGCAAGGCCCTACTGTAATTTCTTTTATCTACACTCACAACGTAATGTTCCAAATACGAATTCGAAAAATATTGTATAAACATATACTTTATATTCGTGGATAGGTAAAATTAAAAAAAAAAAACATTAAAGTTCAACATTTTCCTTCGATTTTTAAACAACTGCATCATAAAATAACTTTTTAATTTTTATAGCACACTTTTACTTTTTAATTTATTGGCGCTTATGGGCTCATCTCATTGAAGTACTGTCATTGTCTAAGGAGGCGCGCACTGCGCTGTCATGCGCAATGAGAATCTAAATTGCCCGCCATACCAAATATTTTTCCATTTCCACTTTTGATTTATTGCAACTGTATGAGTGAAGATAAAGTAGTGTATGCAATAGCATATAATTAGGTAATAAAACACTCGCGTAATATTATTATCAAATTCGGCTTCGCCTCATGTGATAAACCTACGCTTGTGTTTTAATAACCCCTATTATATGACCATTGCATAAACTACTATTACATGTTACATGTATTATGAATTAACTGACTTTAAAACTTTCTTTACTTCCTCTTAATTATACAAAGCTGAGATATTCAAACAATGTTACTCTCCTCTATAATCATTGAGTCATTGAGTAAACAACTTCTTATGATAAGCCTACCCCACATTACTATTCAAAGGAAAGCAAGTTTATAATTGCTATTATCATCAACTATTGTTGCTAGGTTGTTTTGAACAATTGGCAACATGCCTGGATTCACATAACATTTGGTAGTTTGGGGTCAAGGGTTGCTATTATAAGATAATATAGGGAAAAGCTCCAGTTGTTGTGACATCCACCAACCCGCACTGGGCCCGCGTGGTGGATTATGGCCCATTCCCTCTCACAGAGAGGAGGCTTGTGTCCCAGCAGTGGGAACATTAATAGGCTGATGATGTGATGATGTGCTCCAGTTGTTTATCTTAATATCCCTAACCAGGCTGCTTCTGTTCACATGATTAGGATGCTTAGCAGCCATTGTGAAGTATGCAGTGGCTAATGTATGACAGGTAGATATGTGTATGACGAGTTAAATGTTTGTTGTTAAAAGGTTATCTCCGTAATTGACAAATTAACTGTGAAAATTCTTTAAAAGATAGAAAATACGGTGTGTTATAATCTACTCGCTTTTATTCTGAAAAATGCTGAATAAAGCGAAGCCATAGGAAAAAACATAGTTCATTGTATCAACCAACTACTGTTAACAGTGCTAGTACAATGGACTATCTTTAGCAGCTTGTGAAAGGGGATACATTACCTATGGGTATTGAATATAACCCTGATTTCTGAATTAAGAAATAGAAGTTGAGTATTTGTCAACTTTTACTTTATTCTGAAAACCTGTCAAACTTTTGACATTCAAGTACTGGGTTTGACACATTCTCAAGTCAGAAACCGGCCCCTTAAGCACCCGAAGTGTTGTTACTGTTCCGAGTATCTAATACTTAAACCATCTGGTGAGCATCTAATTTATCTAGTTACTTTCTTATTAGAAAATATTACTACATCTCAGCAACTTTCGCAACGATCATTCTTGCGAGCATTGCAGAGAATTACTAACCCATCAAGATTTTGATGATTTTGGGGCTTGCCAACCCAGCTTGGGCAAACGTGATGGTTAATACTCTAGCCTTCTATGTATGAGAAGAGGACTTTGCCCTACATAGGGCTTAGTAACAGACTGGTATCATTATTACTATTATTTTGGGTTTGTGTACACACATACTTGTGTGAACATAACATAATTGAACATCGGTCGGGTCATTGGGTGCAATATGTTTCCATAATTAAGTTATTACTTGCAAGCGGACTTTTAACCAGGTAAGGTATTGTTTTGATTATGTTGCAACAATGTTGACATTGAATAATACAACAAAACAGTGCCTAATTGCCTAATTATGGTGCAGTTTCCATCTAGCATGCAGACAGAAGGACTGATGGTAGCAATGTCTCACTAGTTCCGCTTCCAGCATTTTTGAGGACTTCACCTTGTGACTACACATGTTCTCCACAGCCTGGTATAGTTCCTCCAGGGAGTACGCGATCGCCTTCGACGTCTGAATGGCGATCACAGCCTCCCGCAACTTGCTCCATGTCGTTTCCTGATAGTTCTCTGGCAGGTTCGGCTTACCTAAAATAAACACAATACCCAGCCATTACCACTGCAGATGTCAAATAGGTTATAATAATGACGAATATGATAATAGCGTAAACACACTTTTAAAATTCTTTATAACCAATTTCTTCGTGGTTGCACCAGGCTTGTTCATTGATGACGACGTCAACTTTACCGTCCCATTCGTGTTGGGAGTCAGCAAGGAAAAGTTTGATTTCTTCTCATTGGCACTCATTTCGTCGGATTTTGTTCTTTTATTATTGCACTGTTCGCTGCTTGTGTGAATGGATCGTTTTCTACTCTGATTGTTTCCACCCTCCTCGGCCAAAACTGGCGTTTTAGCTATGCCCGACATAAGAAAGCATCATATGGCCGCAGCCACAACACTAAATATTACGATTAATGCTAATTAATAAGAAAATACAAATAAAAATAGAAGCAATCAGTCGGTAGTTTACTAGGATCACCACCATTAGGATGAGTTTTACAATTTTATTGATAGGGGGCGCACATGTAAACACAAACGTCAAACTGCACGCAACGTCAAGAACAAGAAAAGATGCGTTCGTAAATTTACAATGTGTTTATGAGTCAAATTTCCAGAGAATTTAGGTCTGCGACCTTTTTGATTTTTTCTAGGCCTAAACACATAGCTAGATTTATATCTGTAGTCTCAACCAATCAGAACGCTGTATTTGCATAAACTGAGTTTAGTTTGAACAAATCGCAATTAGTTTCATTGGTGAAATCGGCCCTGTTGTTATTGAAAGTCTTGTCTCGTCCGTAGGCTGTATCATAAATTTATAAAATGATTTAATATAAAATGCCAAATTATTTGTTGCCGAATTATCCATTCCATTTATGATTAGCAACACTTGCAAGGTGAAATTTAGTAAAGCGACATCTAGCTACATATGTTTTACATAATAAAAGTTCTTTGATTGTTGCAATAGATGGCGTTCAAAGAACACTACGGTCAGTGGGTCGTCTTAGAGGTTGGCTGTTGCCGATTCGGGTAAAAAACTCAAGATAAGCAGCAGTCAGGATCAAAAATTACTATTAGTCAAGATCAGTACCATGGTCCATGGCAGAAATGGGAATTGTCACCATATGCCTCCTGTCTGCTTTGTATAATTTTTCGGTTTTTCCAGTAACTACAGCCATGAGAGAATGGCATTTTACCCGACTGCAGGGAAAGGGTTATTTTTTCACTCGTAGGTATCTTGTATGTGATATTCTTTATTACCTCATACCTTTCAAATCAATTGACGGATTTATATAATTAGGATATCGATTTTATTTGGGTGCCATATTGTGGGAGACCCAATTTTTTTTTCTTTTATCCTGTCGAGTGGCGTATCAAAATGAAGGGTTTTAAGATGGTATTACACAAATATATACCACTTATATGTTTAAAAGTACATAATTACAAAAAACAAAAATATAACTAAGGAGTTATACCTACTTAAATCAAAAAAAGTAAATTAAAAAATAAATTATTTAAAAATAAAAAGTACCTCTGTTTATTTTTATTTTTTTTAAGTCAACTTTGGATCATACAATTAAACAAAATTAAAAATTAACATTCAAATCAAATTAAATTAAGAATTACACTAAAATATAAAATTATAAGTACATTATCTTTGCAACTAGAGTCATCTTTTTATTAATTTTTTGTTTGACAATTCAAAAGTACTTATAAAGTTTACTTGAAATAAACTATTTAATTTTGATTTTGATCTTACATAAACAAAATTATTATAATATACAGTACGTCAACCATGCAGCATTGGTTCACATACTGACAATCGAAACGTTCCGCCATAGCGTTCAGGATACTATTGTGGCTGGCCCGCACCCTACACACCAGCGATGAGCACCACTTGCGCATGCTTGTGTGGAAATAATCCACACGCGCCTCCGCAAACATCACCGAAGCACTACAGAAGCGAGGCAGCCCCAAGAGCACCCTGAACGCGTTGATGTATTGGACGCGTAGAGCGCTGTACTGCTTCTGCATGTAATCCATCCCCAAAAATGATAACTATAAATTTGTCAATATTTTTTTTTATTTAAAATAGAAAAACCCGACTGCTTAAGAAGCGAACTAAAAACTACACATCATAATTTTCTTCTTGTTTAAGTACATCTTTTTAGTTCGCTTCTTAAGCATTCGGGTATTTGATTTTTAAATTCATCATCATCATTTCAGCCGAAAGACGTCCACAGTTGGACATAGGCCTCCCCCAAGCGTCGTCGCCACACTGATCGGTCCTGTGTGTTTCGCATCCACCGGACTTTTATATTAACTTTTTTCATTGACATATTTTATAGTTATAATTTTTTTTTCGAATTACCTATTTTTAAACATACAAGTGATAGATATATATGTTTTCATATTTCACAACACCTGCTTGACAATGTCCAATTACATAATTATGCAATCTTATTCAACGTAACGTAAACTGTAAAGACTGCTGTAAAGCATTACCTCTGGGAGCTAAAGTTGTATGAAACTCCCAATGGAAGTAAAGTGATTTGAATTTGGAACGTCAAATTCGTGTGGAAACTCGTGGAAAATACTAAGCAATAAAATGCCATGGCATTGTAAAGAGGTTTGTTCGAAAATTTAACTGGCATAAGAAGAACTCAAAAAAGAAGAAAAAAGTGTGACTTAAAATAATGCAAGTATCTCTAAGTAGTCTGTGAAATTATGTGAAACAAAAGTCGGGATTAGGTGCTGCGATATTCAAGGGAATATTTTTATTTGATTATTGCAATATGCGCACTGACAAAAAAATGTCGAGCGATAGTGATTCTATTCAGAGTTTATCAAACTCTAAGTAGAATCACTATCAAAAAGAATCAAACAGAGTTTATCCTTCCATGTGTGAGTATGAATAGCGAGTTGATTTGGTTGGACGCGTACTTACCATGAGGACTGGTTCGAGACGTCGTCGCGGGAAAAGAATTTCTGGAAAGACTTGGGGGAGGCCTTTGCTCAGCGGTGGGACAGAAATGGCAAGGCAAAAAAAACTTTCCATAACTGGACTAATGTGTCCAACACCAATATTAACTTTTGATTTATTATTAATTTCAAAATAAATACTTAATTTATGGAGCCCTGCAGCTTTTTATTCGCCCGCAGAAGGTGTGAAAAGTATAGTGTGATCCTCTGGGATAAAGCCAATCTTAATCTTGGGCAGCGAGGGAAGCTTCACTCAGGAATGTAAAACATTCCTTTATCCCCTTGGTGCATAAACCGTTATTTTAAATGTAATCACCTCTTAAAACCCTTTATATTTTTGATACCCCACTCGAAGGGAAAGGAATATAAATAAGTTAGGACCCGTACAATATGGCGCCCAAAATCGGCAATGTTTGTTTTTTTAAACGTCACTTATCTCTGAAGACTTGGGCGGTCAAGACTTATCTAACGATCTCTTACCTAATTGTATAAATCCGTCTATCGGTTCGAAATAAATAAGGTCACATACATACAAACATACAACTATACATACATACACATACGTGATACGAGCGAAAAACATAACCCTTTCCTTGCAGTCGGGTATAAACCCTTTCCTTGCGGTCGGGTATAAACCCGACTGCATAAGAAGCCAACTGAAAATATGTACCTAAAAAGAGAAATGATTTTCAAATTACCTTTTTAGGGTTCCGAAGTCAACAAGGAACCCTTATAGTTTCGCTCTGTCCGTCTGTCCGTCCGCAGCTTAGCGCAGAGAATCTAAGTACTGGGGGTTCCTCCTATAGAAGTAAAGTGGGTATGTTTTTTTTTTCTCTCGTCTATCCCATGGTGTGGGGTATCAATGGATAGGCCATTCAAACATATTGTGGGTTTGTTAAAACCATTTTTCCATATCCATATCCATCCATATTCTTATGCCATAGAAAAATTACTTAAATAACGTTTTTAGCTGTGTTAAACAGATAATAAATATATGCTTATGAACCATGTAAAAATATACAAAAATAAAATCATAACATCCTTAATAATAATGATTTCTAAATTAATTATGTTTAAGCTCGAATAACGCATTGGAGTGGCCGGAGTCGTTGGCAGTACCGGTCCTTAGTCCATACGGCGAATGCGCGCGGGGAAGTCTATTTTGTGTTAGTGCTGAAGTATTTTCGACGTTTTGTAATCTAAAGTCAAATTAAATTCGTTTGCCAAGCAAATCACTTATTTTCTTTTGTCGATATCCATCAATTAAGTCAATATTCGACCCGACTACATCACTAATTGAGTAGCGTAAAACTTTCCAGAACGAAATAGTGAATACCGCAGATTAGAGGTGAATACATACGAAATTTTTCAAATGCCGAAAGAGAAATAAACAAGGAGCGATATGAAATTTTAAAATCGTATAATCTCAAACTGGGACTTGAACCCAGTACCTGCGCCAGGCTCAGTACTAGATCAACAAGGCAGTCCAAATATTATAACTGGTCTCATATCTTATTCCGATTTTCTAATTCTCGTCGTTTATTGATAAAAAGGAAAGTTCGGCAAGTTGATGTCGACTTGTCTGATAAAGTTAGCAATTCTATTAAACAACACCCGAAGGGAAGATGTAGGTAGGTACTTCTCAGAACTAGAAGTTCTGAGAAGTACCTATTATTTCATAGTTACACGAGTCAAGATATAGCATAGCCCTATCTAGTTACCTATGCTGTCTGTAGTAGGCATCGTGGTAGATCTAAAAATACTTACATAAATTCTATTTACAAAGACTGCAGCTATTTGTAGAAAGATAATTTGCTTAAGGGCACAGTGCTTTAATTTTCTCAGCACTTTGTCTATATAAGATTCCATAAATAGGCAGCAGGTGCCTACCGTGTAGGTTTAAGTGGTTACCTATCATAAGTTCGAAAAACATTGACCGAATTTCACTTCACCTAAAACTTTTCAACTATTATCGTTTCGTTTTTTTAGGGTTCCGTATCCAAACGGTAAAAACGGGGCCCTATTACTGAGACTCCGCGGTCCGTCTGTCTGTCTGTCTGTCTGTCTGTCACCAGGCTGTATCTCATGAACCGTGATAACTAGGTACTTGAAATTTTCACAGATAATGTATTTCTGTTGCCGCTATAACAACAAATACTAAAAACAGAATAAAATAAATATTTAAGTGGGGCTCCCATACAACAAACGTGATTTTTTTTGCCGTTTTTTTTTATTATGCTACGGAAACCTTCGTGCGCGAACCCGACTCGCACTTGGCCGGTTTTTTTACTTCATCGAAGTCACGTCTGCCACTGTCTCAGTTGACCTATTATCAATTCGTTTTTTTTCGTTACTCCGACGTTTCACTTGGTCGAAAAACTTTTTACCGAAGTTACACTAAGCCGAAATAAAATTTGTTCGAAATATTTATTTTTAATCGCATATCAAACTTAGTATTTTGAGAGAGAAACAGTGGGCGAATACAAAAGCGACTTGAAAAATAAAATTGCCGACGGAGCCCCGCTCCGCGGGGCTCCTATTTCTGTCTGCAGGGTCTAAAGTAACAGTAAAGTAATTCGTGTCGGGGTGCCCTAATTGCCCGAGTTCCCTTCGCTCGCTCTTGGACAAATTCTTTGAAATATTTTTTTAATAAAAATGTCTAATGCATGACAGCTATTAATTAATAAATCATTTGCATGAAAATTCGAAATAAATACGTAAACACAGACAAGACTGCGTGAAGTCGATTTTGCAGCGATTCGTTTCTGTCAATTTTGTAGCAATATTGACTTTTATGGCACTATTTCAATTTTAAATTGAAAATTCTACCAAGTTACCAGCTATATATTTGTGACTAAATAATATTCCCTAAAATATTGTTTCGGTTTGGTGAAAATATGGCAAATGAAAAAAGTTCAAAAGAGGCTTCGGCCAAAAGCAAAAAGTTATTTTTAAATCGGAGAAATGTAGTTCGGTAAAATATTACCTGTGGCAATTGATACTTCGATGATCTGAAATTAAGTCAAATAATGCATATAGCAAAAAAAACGTTGGTCAATAGATTTCGGTAAAATGAAATTCGAACAAAAAAGATTCGGAATAGTGATCTGTTCCCAGGTTTAAGTATGTCATTATGTTTCAAGGATTGACTGGGGCGGTAAACTAATATTACAGACAGGATGATATTTCAAAATATTTTCAATAATTTCATTTTGAAAACGCATCTTATCTCTGTATGCTTTATGGAATTACATGTGGAACCCGGGAGGGGTGGTGGCGATTCCCATCACTCCACCGCTCACAAAGGAAAGAAGCAGATTCTGAATGTCAATGTCATTATGAGTTTGCTGTAATTAGGACTACCAAGGTCTAAAGGACTGATTGAAGTGTCGCAGAAACCTCGGTCTCCTGAGAACCTCGCAAGACAAACAAGCACATGCCAGACATTTTTGTTTTAGTCTAGGCGGGATTTATACTCCTTACAGATTGGCAATGTTTTTATATTTTTGGCGCGATGCCCAATTGTAGCGAAACCTCTTACAGTGGCGCAAACTTCCCAACACCTACCTGTAGAGTTTAGAGGTAGGTACTTCACACATCACAATCATCACTTCGTGTGCACTAGATGATTATAATTCTAATTGTTTTGATATAAAAATATGTTACCTAACAGGTTAAGATATTTATTGGGCCATGTTGCCTGAAATATATGGATTATTATTATTTATTTATTGAACTAAGTATTTAAAAAGTTGTACAAACTCTCGAGAGCTACACACACACGGCAACAAAATACCGCGAATCGTTTTAGATCATGTTTCATCTGACATAAGACCGTCTTCTTCACTTCCAGTAAACAAAAGCAATCATGTTTGTGACTGCTTCTGAGAGAACCCGTCTTATCTATGTGGGTAAATATGTTTTGAGAAACACTGAAATTACATTTAGTAGGATCTTATTAGTTATGTTCTTCAGAAAGGCCAGGTGTGCAATGCCTACTCATAACCGGTGTGCGTGCATGACCAAACGTTAGCGAATCAAAAGGAGTAAGTAAGGATCGTAGCAGATTTTTTTGTTTTTGTCTACCCTCATGGTAAAAAGGCGTGAGTTTAAATATGTAAGATTACGTTAGAAAAATCATTTCTAGGACTTTTACTTCGTTATATGTACATAGGAGGTCCAAAAGTTTGATATACTTCGAGGAAAATATTCCGTGAACTTTTGGACCTCTCCTCGAGCCCTAGTACATAGTGTATATGTAGGCAGGCATAATGTATACCTGAACTAAGCTATACGTAACTTCCTCCTTTTTCATTTATTTACTATTTCATTTTTAGGGTTCCGTACCCAAAGGGTAAAAACGGGACCCTATTACTGAGACTTGGCGGTCCGTCTGTCTGTCTGTCTGTCCCCAGGCTGTATCTCATGAACCGTGATAGCTACAAAGTTAAAATTTTCACAGATGATGTATTTCTGTTACCGCTATACAAATACTAAAAAAAACACAATAAAATAAATATTTCAGTAGGGCTCCCATACAACAAACGTGATTTTTTGCGATAATGGTACGGAACCCTTCGTGCGCGAGTCAGACTCGCACTTGGCAGGTTTTTTTTTATTCACTGGCCATAGGCCCACAAGGTATTTTTTTTTCTATGATCCATACTAGGTATTTCTTCCTGTTTCGTGGGTGCGTTTACAAACATTTAAACTCACATACACAAGATCCGGAACAACTATCTGTAGGCCATACAAATATTTGTTGCGTGCGGGAATCAAACCTGCAACACGCAGCGAAGCAGCCGATCGCTCAACCATTGCGCCAACCGTGTCGTCAAACTCATCAGTCAGTCAGTTACCACCGCATACATTGTGGAATGCAGTTGCAGAGTATTTTTTTTAATTTTTTTATTTACTATGTATAGGCCTGTGTTTGACCACAATCTCACCGTGGTCAGTGATGATGTGGCCGATGGTGGTAAGCACACAAAGCCTAGAAGGGAACTGGCTCTCAAGTGCTGCTGTCGGAACACACCGGAAGGTGCTTGGCGACAGATTTTCAACTTGAGGGTGGTTGCCAGCCAGGCGGGTACTACAAAGTACCCTACCACCGTGCTATGGTTTCCTCACGATGTTTTCCTTCACCGAAAGCTCAAGCTCATTGTAGGATTCGAACCCGCGACCTTCGTCTCGGTATCCGACGTCACTACCACTGAGCTATCATCGCCTTTAATAGTAGCCTTAGTATTGAGAAAAACAAAAAGACCAGTGAGTCAGTACCCTTAAGTAAGATTTAGTACACGTTACCTAAATGATGAATGGATTTACGAGCGTCTCTAACCGATGCGGTGGACGGACTAATCAAATTGTGATGCGTGGACTTGTCTGTGCCTGATTGGACGCTGACCTCATTTTTGTCAAGGATCTGATCATCTTGTTTGTGAGTAACAATGTTTGGAATGACATAACATAATGTCGATATATCCTCCGAAGCCAAAAGGCTGGGCAGTAGTGTAGATATAGTGACTATATCAATACACTCATATTTCGTCAATTACGTTTATATCCCATGTAAAAGGTGGTTGAATGTAAAAGGTGGTTGAATGTAAAAGGTGGTTGAATGTAAAAGGTGGTTGAATGTAAAAGGTGGTTGGTCCTAATCCTAATGCCATAAACTGTGTAATTTAACATACATGAACTCACGCCTTTTTCCCATGGGGGTAGGCAGAAACTACAGAACGCCACCTGACTAGATGTATGAATGTGAGTGAAGCAAAATAAGTATGTAAGGATCGTAGCAATTTAACAAATCTATACTTCTATACTTATATAATAATAATTAATAATAATAATATAATCATAATATTATAAAGAGGAAAGATTTTTTTGTTTGTTTGTACCGAATAGGCACCGAAACTACTGGACCAATTTAAAAAAATCTCTCACCAATATAAAGCTACATTATTCCTGAGTGACATAGGCTATTTTTTATCCCGAAAACGGGTCCTGTGGGGTGGCCCACGGGAGCGAAGCCGCGGGGAACAGCTAATATAAAATAATCCAATAACACATAGGACAAACTTTTTATTTATATTTTTTTTTGTATTCGGATGACGACTTCTCTCAGTCTGGGTGAAGCGGGAGGGTGTGTCAGACTTTTATTGACTAAAATCCTCCTTCAGTTCCTTGAGCCAGGGCTTGCGTAACTCTCTTTCAAATTTATCCGCGTCCCAGACAGGCATCGGCCCTAGCGGACCCCGTCAGTTTTTGCTGACATCACTTTGAGGCGCGCTTGGATCACTACGTGCCGTCGAATTGGGTCTGGGTCCTTATCGGTTGGTGAGCTACCCATTACTCGCCTTCCGCAAGACCGCGCCTACGGTGGCAGGTAATCGGCTTGGGACTGCCGACGCCCAGGGCATCTCCTGCGGTGACTAGGAGCGTGAGAGTCTCTGTTGCGTCTCCCTCACGTGTTCCACCTAATCCTTCGCGCATTACAGCTTCGCAGAAGGAGGTGACAGCTTTCCATGCCCTATCGCCCCGTACCATGGCCTGAACCAGGGCCGGACGTGAGAGGTCGCCAACGACTTCGAACAACCTGGGAACCGCAGGACCACACACTCAGCAGTCTTGATTGCGACCACTAGGCCAACAAGACAGTCGACATTTAGAATGACTTACTAATCCAAAAGAAGTAGTAAAGGCGTATTTTTCAATTTCACCAAGTTTAAACTGGATTCAGGCACATAATCTTGTTTCCGTCCTTATTCGAGACTTGCAGCTTTAGGGACTTAACAAAGGCGCGGATTAGGATCTGCGCGGATTACATCATTCAAGTCACCCGAAGCTGGCTGTTGTGGAGTAGGTATTTATGGCGCTAACTATAGATCCCGCAACCGAAGTGTAATGGAAGCACTTGTCTAAAGGGCCCATTATCTTGTCACACGCTCTTATTTCGAGGTAAGAGATCGTTAGTGTTGAGTATAGTATAGCAGTACGTAATGTTTTGGACTGGTTTATCTTAGGTAGCTAATTAGCTATAGAATAGAGAGTTGATATAATATTCCGGTCTTGAGCAGCTCTAAGCCAAATTACATCGTTACTGGATTGTATAGACATAGACACCCTATACAATCCCTATACAACCTACAATATAATCTTTAATATTTATCTAAGAAATTGCTCTTATTTTTCATAAATGCATAAATGTGATAAATAACACGTGGTTAGCTGCTAACTCGGAGTTAGTAAGATAACCCAGCCAGTGTAGCGCAAGCGGGCCTAACTAAAATACTAAACACGATTAACCATTGAAATTTGATAACCCTATCTATGACCATTACTAAAAAATAAAATTGAATGAGCATATTTCAGGGGTTCAAAAAATGAGATACAAATATATTTATCTAATTATTGGCTATTGTGATAGTGCGGTGCCAAGTTGGCGATTTGATTACACCCTCGCTGAAAGTGCAGGTCTCGGGGGCGGGGTGTAACAAGTGTCGGGCGCCCGGGACATGTGCGGCGCCCCCGCTTCCATTCACTCGCTATTCATTCACTGGCTTGCCGGCATTGCGAGACCGACGGCCGAACCGTTCACGTCGTCTCACTAAACGGCCTTTGTACCAAACGCGTCCGTAAGTAAATCGCGCGCGAATTCGAAATTTGAAAATGTTTATGGAATAAAGTGTTTGTTTTTTTTACTTTTTTAAAATGGGGGAACAGGCTTTTAATATTTCGGATGAGAACTTAGAACATCATATTGTTACTTTGTTTGAAAAATTGGAGTGTTTACGAAAGGATGCGAACTCTGGTGATGGGGGTTTGTCAGGGAGGGTACCAGCGCGTGTGGAAGTGAGGACTTTGTCGTTGTGGAAGGCCGTGGTAGCGGAGTGCGCGGCCTCGTTTTTGTATGTGTTCATCGTGTGCGGAGCGGCCGGCGGAGCGGGCGTAGGTGCGTCCGCTTCTGCTGTGTTGCTGTCCACCGCGCTCGCGTCCGGCTGTGCCATCGCCACGCTGACTCTCTGCTTTGCTAACATATCTGGTAAGATATAGTTTCCTAGAATGATATATGTACCCCTTCAATCTATGTACCGCTTTATCTCAAGCTCAACTTTAGTTACCAAATTGGTTTCGAACAGCTTGATTATTATGTTACGCTAACTCTGTGCCAACTTTTGGTGTTCTCCTGATGAAATTAATGTTGTTCATGTTTCTTCTATGCATCTTCTGGTTCGCCACGCCTGCCTTTGTTGTCGTCTGAATGAATAAGAGCTTTGTTGTCCCTATTCAGAATATCAGGTAAAACTGTTTTAACAAAGGTCCCAACATTGCGCAAGATCTTTCGAAAAAGCTCCCAAGGCACGAGTTTTTTTAGAATATTGCGATAAATCTGTCAATGAATCATGAACCTTATTCAAACTTAATGGTTTTTTTATAAAAGCAAAGTACTTACTGCCACTAGCAATTTTAAATACCAGAACTAACTACTCCACTTTGAAATCGCTTAAGGTGTGGCCATGAAACTATTGAAACTATTTGTAACGTTTACTCTTGCATCCTCGATAGCAAAGACCGCTCAATGTCTCGAATAAAATAGGACAGGTAGTAAAAATAGAACTCTAGCTAAAAATAAACTAAAACACATCCTACGATACTGTGAGAACTTAGTCTTGAAATTACTAGGTATACGAGGAATGCGCAACCGTACCGTAATTGGCAAGGGAAATAAAAGAGTTTAAACACCCACGTGTAACAATGTTATTTCAACTTATAAAGTCCAATGTAACATTGTATAGATCCGGACAGGGTTGATCTTCATTTGAATTTTTAATTCTTTTTTTTTTGTAAATGTGATTTCACGTCGAACTCAGGTTTTATAACGGTAACAGCGAGGTAAAAACTTCTTTAAAAACCGGCCAAGTGCGAGTCGGACTCGCACACGAAGGGTTCCGTACCATTATCACAAAAATCACGTTTGTTGTATGGGAGCCCCCCTTAATTTATTTTATTTTAATTTAATAATTATTATTTTTTGAAGAGAATATACAACTAAATATTCTGTGAATATTTCAAGCGTCTACCTGTTGCCGTTATTAATATCGAGCAAAAACCGGCAAAAATATCACGTTTGTTGTATCGGAGCCACCCTTAAATATTAATATTATACTGTTTTTAGTATTTGTTGTTATAGCGGCAACAGGAATACATCATCTGTGAAAATTTCAACTGTCTAACTATCACGGTTCATGAGATACAGCCTGGTGACAGACAGACAGACAGACAGACAGACAGACAGACGGACAGCGAAGTCTCAGTAATAGGGTCCCGTTTTTACCCTTTGGGTACGGAACCCTAAAAACTATGGTACTTTAGTGACATCTTTCATTGTTTATTTGCGAAATTATTTCATCTATGTAACATATTTTTATTAGGATCTGTACTACCTACAAATTATTTACGTGGGTCTTATTATGAGCCACAAAATATTTCAGTTGGTAAGCCAGGACTTAGTATTGATATATTCCTGTATAAATCTTTTTCGTACATTCAATATGATCCCGTAACAGCAGCGGGTGTGTTTTCTTTTTACGATTCATTTTTGCGGGTGAATTTGGGATATGGCGTATAAAACGGATATATTCTTAGTAGATAGAATTTACTTTATAGCACACAAAAATTGTAACGCAACTCTTTTTAGTAGCGGGGTGTTGGTATGTTTTCTGTATTTTTTTGTGCAAAGTTGGGGTCAAAATGACCCATGTTGTAGGGTCCAATTAACCCTGCACCGTTGGGTAATTTATACGCGTTTGATAGCGGCCGTCGCTCGGATGAGTTACCGACCCGCGGTCGCTGCGTGCAGATGTTCACAATTATCCGCTTTTTTTAAAGGATCGGCGGCTGCGAGGCGAAAGTCTTGGATTTTTTACTTGTCAAGTGGGTTCTTAACGTTGCTTTTTTGTTTAAAAAGGTTTCGCAGGTTCGATAGTCGTTTAAAGACTAGGCTTACTATTTAACTTGATAGATAGGTTTTTAGTTGTTTAGTTGTAGCTTCGTGAAATTGTAATAGTATTTTTTAAAAGAGCAGGTTGGTAACTACATGACAAAAAACTTCTATTTGCCGCAGACGATCGAGAACAACGTGATATAACTATTAAAAATAAAAATTAATATTTATTCAGTATATAATGTCTATACGATCTCCATTAATAAACTAAAACGAATAACAGATAATAATTAAAATTAACCACGGATGCACTAGTCTGACATCACTTCCCATAAAACTACACGACACTAGGCGGGATTATTACAACCCAACACGTGCACCCTTCAACTCTTTGTCCCCTCGATGAACTTTATAATGGCGATCATGACAACAATGATATTTTAAATTATATCATAATAACAATAACCCGGAGAAAGCTCTCTCGTTCACAATCAGCCGCCGATTCTTGCATCTACAATGTTTGCGGCAACCGTGATGAATTTTTAGAATACACCCCCGACCGCGATCGCCCTAATTTTCACTAATGGCTGGACAAGTGGACAGCCCTGTTTCGAGCACAGACTATATAGAGCTTCAAACGATGCATAAATTATAATGGGATTTAGATTTATCCACTACACACGGGACACAAGCCGCGCTTTCAACGAATGAATATCTTCGCGATAGTAAGGCCAGTAAGGCACTATTGTCAAGAGTCTTTTTCAAGTTCTTTGGTATTTCTTGTATTGCGCGTATTCTTTTTATTGTAGACGCTCGATGCTGTATTCATTTATCAATGCGTACTCAGGAAGTAGACTGCACAGAGTTGTATTGTCAACAGAGCTTCCTTTAAAACTTGTCAGAAGTTTTTAAAGTACGATAAATAATTCGCCTTTATTGCGATGTTATACGACAAGGAAAGCTGTATTTTAAATCAGATTTTTGTGAGAAACGACTTGGTAGGTATCTCGAATCTCGAGAGAGAACGTCATAAAAGTTCTTTGTCAAAGATATTGCGTCTGGAACTTGAATGTAAGAAGTAGGGCATGAATATCGGAATCTCGTAATATCGGAATCTCGGACAGAAATTTGCGATATTTCAATTCCGATACTGAGTGACCCAATATCGGAATCTCTGAATCAGAAAAATACCTATATTTTGAAGCGCCGATAGCGTGATGGCGTATTTAAACCCGTTGACTACGGTGATTAGCAGTGATCGGATAATTGGGTGCTTATTTACTTAAACTGAATTCCGGATTTACAGTCCTGAGTTTGCTAGAAATGTTACCTATAAGAGTAAATACACAGTTTCATAGAACCCGTTATAACAAATATATTTTCATTGAATAACGCTTAGGTTGCGGGAATCCGCTAGATGATCGGTCAATATTCAGCAGTGGACGTCTTTCGGCTGAAATGATGATTATGAAAGCTTATATACTTTCATACTTTTGAGAAGGCTGTTTCGGCAGAAATACCAATCCTTGTTAAATTTTATCTCAAATTTCTATTGAGTTACTTGCTTAGAAACCTCAATAAATTAAAGCTTAATATTTAAAGTCTTCTGCTTGTATTAAATACAACAAATTAGACTATCTGATCACTAATCTCTTGGATTGACTACTACTTGACTGCAATTTCAATTATTTTATTGATATTCCATTGATTTTTTTGAGTATAATAAAGATGGGATAGTTATATTTTACCATTGCTTTATTTTAGATGTTTTACGAAATAAGTTTATCTCGGCAATCCAGGATTCATTCAACTTTAATAATAATGCTCATGTTGTAGTGACAAAAAATAATACGGTAATCGTCGATCACTACGATACCTATTCCAATCAATGTATAATTATAATTGTCTTGATTAAAAAGCATCAAATGAAGAAGACTATGCTCAGAATTTATTCCAATCTATTAAAAAAACAATAAACTTAATAGGAATAAGCAGAAATAATATTTTCATATTTTGTTAGACATCTCCTTTATCCCACGGATTTGGCTAGTGATACTTATGCTGAATTTATAAATCATTATTACTCACTAATCGAGACTACTTTGATATTGATTAACAAACATTTACTTCATGTTTTTTTTTGGCATTGTCTTTTTTCAGATAGGCATGACTTTAGTAGTTATTCTTTCTTGGGAACAAATGTGAAGTTTAGTTAAATAAGCGCCCGATTATCCAGTCATTGCTGATTAGAGAGAGACACAATAGAAAATTTTATTATGTCTCGGCATAAACGTGTTCATTTATTGTATTTAATCCAATCTTATACCGAATATGTACAACTAACAAAAAAAAATGCCGTCTGGCGAATGAGCGCAATTCCGATGTTAATATCGGAATTGAGAAACTGCCGATATTACATGCCCTAGTAAGAAGTGAGGAGACGTAACTTATAAAACATCGGTTGTAACAACACCTTTGTTCCTTTTGTAGGTCGTATCACGCTCGAGGCTGGTGCAAACAGCTGGTTATATACTGTAACTAAGAGGTAGCTAACACAATCTGAATAATCGATAGGTGTAGTGGTTCGACTTTGCAGTCGATATATCTGCGTCGCGTCGCATCGTTTAATCCACCTGCCCCATTTTATTTCGTTGCGCTTCTCTCTCCGTTTATAGACAGGTAGGTACTACCCACATACGGCACTTTGTGAATATCAGGTATGTTTGTTAAACTTGCAAATTGATTCTGAATATTGATTAGCCCGGAACCTGTGTGATGGTACCCAAAGATAAAACAATAACATACAGGCCTACGCATTGTTTGTTTGAAATTCGTATTGACATATTCCTAGTAACGTTATGATATCGCATTTCTCTGCAATACCCAGGGGTACCACACCTCAGGGCTATCTCCTGTATCTTGGCTATTATATTACCCCAAACGCAGGTAAACATCCGGCCAGCTATTATCGCGTTACCAGTGTTGCCACTATGGTGATTTCTCCCGACGTGGGACCAACGAATATTCGCCGCGAATACTAAGGTGACATGATTTTATCTCGCCGCAGAGTTTGGTATTCCGAACGTACGCTTTGAAGATAAGTCAGATTTTATGAAAACAGTATTATAATAATGTCGGAGGGAATAATCGTGAAGTACTTTGTCATTCTCTTAACTCGTAACAGCTGGTCTTCGGGACCGGAATTCATTACGTACACTGCCTCTGAATGCATTGTTGCTAAGCAATAATTAGGTTTATTGAGATAAAGATATGGTTCTTTTTGTATTAAATGTTCTTAAATGGCCCGCAGCTTTTTATTTAAACGAAGAACAAAGGTCAGTATTTGCACCGAATCACGTCGGTTTTGAAATTGTCTATGGTACATACTGTTATAAAATAGAATAAATGCGTAGGAGGCATAGAGTAGGAGGAGGGCACTGGCACGTGGCAGATTTTGCCGATCATAAATATTCACAACGAATGCTACTTGTTTACGAAAGGCACACTTTGACGATTTGTAAACACCTGTAAAAAATAATGATGTTGAGGAAAATAGAAAAATAAAGAGCATGGTTAACCTTATTCATTTATTTTGATTACAATAATGTCAATTAAATTTGCTAACAAATGTGTTTTCAATTTGCCTGAACAGTCCAAATTGAAGCTTAAAATAATTTGCAAACACATTAAAAAGTACATATCAAAGTAACAAATATAATTTTAATGATGGCTTAAGGAGGAGGCTTGCATCAGGCGGATCGATCCTCCTCCTCATTTTTGCAGCGGCTTCGCCCACGTGAACGTAGAAAAACTACCCCGAGGGAACATATGCCCGGGATAAAAACGTATTTTATGTGCTATTCCAGAATATAATCTATCTAAGTGCCAAATTTCATCCAGATCCGTCCAGCCGTTTGAGCGTGAAGAAGTAACAAACATACACACTCACAGACTTTCGCCTTTATAATATTAGTGTGACTAGCTTCTGCCAGCGGCTTCGCCCGCATGAATGTCGAAAATTATCCCGAGGGAACATATTCCCGGGATAAAAAGTATCGTATGTGCTATTCCAGACTATAATCTATCTCTGTGCCAAAATTCATCAAGATCCGTTCGATAGTTTTTGCATGAAAGAGTAACAAACGTACACAAACTTTAGCCTTTACAATATGAGTGTGATGTATTTAAGGCTCTCATAACAGGATCGATTCTCATTTCTATTTGGATCACATATTCACGACCCCGTTTCGGTCGAGTGTGCCTGATTTGTCTCACTTAATGACAAAGTGAAACGTTCTCTTACATTCTAATCCTATCGTAAAGGGTCATTGTATGATTCAGTAATAACATATCAAATCAAATCAAATCAAATGTATTTATTTCAACTAGGCCATTATGCGGCACTTTTGAACGTTAAAAAACAATTTACATGTTATAAAAAATTTATTCTACCGTGCATTCGGAAAAGTAGGTTGATATGGAGAAGAATGCACAAGAAACTCCATACTTACTCTTTTAAAAAAATAAAGGCTTTTTACAATACTAACATAAATAGTACATACAATAATAAATTCTTATTCGTGAGAACGATGCACCCAGCACTACTATACTAAATATAGGTATAAAGTATTACAAGCACTAACAGGTAAATCCCTTCACTTGATAAATAGGGACATGGTTCTACCTAATTAAATAAAAAAGGTAAATTACCTAATTCAACAACAACGGAACAGTGTGCGAGTAAATTTTTTAAACAAATAGAGAAGAAAATAAATAAAAATAAAGCGTTACTATAATAATTATGAATATACCGTACACAAATTAACCATTTTGATAGTTTCTACACTAAAGATTGCCCTACGGAGCAGGACCAGCATGTTTCCAAGCATTCTTATCTTGAATATAATCATCTAATTTGTAATATGCTTGTTTTCAAAGTGTGCTTTTAATTATTGTTATAAATTTTCTTTCATTAAGTTTTAATATCTCACAAGGTATTTTGTTATAGAATTTAACACAGTACCCCATGAAAGATGTGTGTACTTTCGCTAATCTATAAGATGGCTGATCTAACTTATCTTTATTTCTAGTATTACAATTGTGTCTATCACTAATTTTACTAAAGAGATTTAAATTTTTCCTTACATACATAATATTTTCATAGATGAATTGGCAAGAAACTGTCATAATATTAATCTTTTTAAATAGCTCCCTAAGAGATTCTCGATGACTTAACTTATAAATGGCTCTCACAGCTCTCTTTTGCAATATAAATATTGCATACCATCACGACTGTATTCTACGGAGGGTTATACAGAGGCGGTCTTCTTCTTTTCGTGTGAGGATGTGGCCCCCTCTGGTGTCAGATTTAATTAAACCACCTCTGGGAACCCCACAGACCTCTGACTTGGCTATTTCAGACTTACATTAACTATATAAGTCCAGCAGCCTTATTGCGTAAGATACGGCAACGCAAAGGGTTTGACCGCTATCAATCGACCAATCACACAGACGGAAATCGACATCGCGTCATTCATCCCGCATATGATTGGTTGATTGATAGCGGTCAAACCCTTCGCCTTGCCGAACTCACTTGCACAATTCGGCGTCAATAGTGTGCGTTGGAATTGCATAAACTGATTCCTCATAGCCCGTTCCATGCGTCATCGGTACATGGTGGACATCTCACTCATACGCACTAAACGTTTTGGGAATAGATTTATGCGCACAGCAAAAGAGTGGAATAACCTGCCGGAATCTATATTTTTCTGATAGCTGCAACATGGGAATCTTTAAGTTAGATTACTTCTAGGCAAGCGTGCTTCATTGTCGACCACATCATCGCTTACCATCTGGTGAGATAGTGGTTAAGCGCAAGACTAATAAAAAAATAAAGCCGACCACAAATCTAGACTCCGGTCTACTGACTTAACGCCGGTTTATTGATAAATTACAAATATAAACAACCAAAAACACTTTGTCCGACCCAGGCATCAAACCCAGGACCTACCTCAGCAGTAACAAGTACCTGCGAGTCCTGCGACTAGGCCAGCGAGATAGCCAGTGATCCAATATGGTGAACGAAATTAGGACTCAATTCTCGTCTTTTAAAACGGACACTGATGCAAGACTCACAAAAATTGAAGATTCCCTTATGCTAATTGAGAAGTCTAACCAGGAAATAGATAAGTCCATATCATTTACTACACAGCAATATGATGATATGAAGCTTAAAAGCGATCGCTTGGAAAGGGAGTGTAAGGAACACCGGGCGCTTCTTTTTTCATTAGAAGAAAGAATTGAGGAAATGCAAAGGATCTCAAATATAAATTTTCTGGAACTAAGGAATTTACCGAGAAAGCAAGGCGAGTCGAGAAGCGACCTGGACAGATACATGGGTAACCTGTTTAAAATTGTTAATGCCAGTGTATCTGTCTCGGGTATAAGAGACGTTTTTCGATTGCCAAGTAAGAAGGACAGCCACCCTTCTATACTAATTGAATTTATCAATAATACCTCAAAAAATACTGTGCTAAGGGCTGTTAAAGCCTATAACCAGTCTAAGGACCAGGTCCAGTTAAACGGTGTCGACCTGGGAGCGGGGGTGTCATCCCCCGTGTATATATCTGAATACCTTACTCCGAATGCAAGGAAACTACACTTTATCTCAAGAAAGCATATTAAAAACAATCAACTGAAATACTGTTGGACCTCTAATGGAAAGATTTTGGTTAAAAAAGGCGAGCTGGAACCTACTATCCACATTAAAACCGAAGACCAACTTGTAAAACTGATTGGTACGAAGACATGACTTATAACGAGGTCATTCTGCTGCCACACAAACTTTTGCATTCTTGCCAAATTGGCTGCTAATTTAATTGTATTTTTTTTCTATCGCTATACCTTTTGGTTTTTGTCGTTAATAATGCTGCTATTTTTGTATCAAAATTTCTATATTGTTTATTTTGCATGTAAAACGGAAAACGTATACCAAATCATACACAAAATTACTTACATATACACAACACAACAAACATACATACAAACCCACAATACACTGTTTACTAATACTACACACCTACTGAAAACTAAAGATTTAACTACCCCACATATCACAATTATGCATAAAAATCTGACTAATAGAATACTTTTCAAAATAATTCATGTTTACTGTAACATGACTATTCTAATGACTTTACTAAAAAGTTTCATAGAACTTAACTGTTTGATATTATTTACAAACAAACATCAAGTATCAAAGTTGTACACCATTGTGAAATTTAATCTTAAAATTCGATAAAGATTTATTATGTGATATTGATAACTATTCAATATCAGATACGATTAGCTGTGAACCTGAATATTGCGCGTCTTTTCTGGAAAACCCTAACTGCTACATAAAAATCTTGTCGCAAAATATTCGTAGCCTCAATGCTAACTTTGATAAACTTAGCATTCTTCTGCAAAGATTGCAATTTGATAGTGATGTTATAGTTCTTTCTGAGTGCTGGATGTCATGCGTTCAAAATCTCCCTGTGTTGGATGGATATATAAGTATGTCTACATCTTCCCACTATAACCAGAATGATGGTGTGGTAGTATATATAAAAAGTAGTATTAAAGCCTCTCTAGAAGAACCCGAAATACAAGAGGCAAACTGCTTACTAATTAAAATTAATAATGAAGTGGCTATCTTAGCGATATACCGGCCTTTTTGTTTTAAAACTATAAATAACTTCTTAATGTCCCTACAAAAAATAATAGATAGTTTGTCATCCTTCAAAAACATTATAATTGTGGGTGACATTAACATAAATATTGCTACCAGTAGCTCTGATCGCTTCATGTCGGATTATCTTGATTTTCTATCCCTTAGTGGACTTATTCCAGCATTTAACACAGCGACTCGTGCAAAGAGCTGTCTCGACCATGTAATATTGAAGACAAAAATACCAATAACTACGTTTATAATTGAATCCCTTATTACTGATCATGCACCCATACTTTGCTGTGCGAAAGTTAAAAACATTAATAAACATTTAAAAAGACAAATAGTTAAACTTGATTTTGAGGCACTTAAACTGGCTTGTGAACATCTTGATTTTACATCTATTTTTAATGCGACTAACCCAAATTCTGCTATGGATTTATTTATATCTAAAATTAGTCATGTTATGAAAATAAACACAAACATTTTAACTGTAACAAATAAGTATAGAATACTAAAACCTTGGATGACACTTGGACTCCTGAGGTGTAGTCGTAACAGGGATCGGATGCACAAAAAACTTAAACAAAATCCGGTGAACGTTGTGCTCGAAATCACGTATAAACGTTACAGGAACTTCTATAACAGGATCATTAGTAAATTGAAGCGAGAATACGAAAAAGGGTTACTAAGAGAAGCAGGTAATAATAATAAAAGTATATGGAAAGCTATAAATAATATTACTAATAGAAACCTTAAAAAAGATAACTCGTTAGATCTTCTTTCTATGATGTCAACACCTCACCTATCTGTCAATGCCACAAATGAGTTCTTTGCCACTATTGGCGAAAATTTAGCAAGTAAAATCACTTCTCCAACGGGATTACATCACTTTACAGAGGTGTTGTCGCAGAGACACACGTCCTTAACCGGCAATTCATTTGTTCTTCTTGAGACTGATGAAGATGAAATTGAGAGATTAATCACTGGCCTGAAAGGTAACTGTGCTGCAGGTGACGATGGAATCTCATCTGACGTACTCAAACTGTTAAAAAATAATATAAAAACCCCGCTCACGCATATCTTTAATATGTGCCTACAAATGGGTATTTTTCCTGATTCACTAAAACGGTCTATAGTTAGACCTATTTTTAAGGGTGGAGATAGAAACCGTGTCACTAACTATCGCCCTATTTCTATTCTGACTTCTCTATCAAAAATATTTGAAAGATTAATTAATAAAAGACTTACAAATTATTTAGAAAAATACAACTTACTTTCGAAAAATCAATTTGGTTTCCGTACAGGCAAGTCCACGGAAGATGCATTAAATGACTTTACGGAACATATTGTAAAAACTATAGACAGCAAAAAGAAATGCCTTACTATATTTCTCGATCTGGCGAAGGCTTTTGACACTGTTTCTATTCCTACCCTAGTTAACAAGCTATATCAACTCGGTATCCGTGGAAATCAACTTAAATTACTGTCTAATTATCTATTTGGAAGAACACAAAAGGTGAAAATTGGCAATTATACTAGTGATAGCTTACCTGTTACACATGGTGTGCCACAGGGTAGTATCCTTGGGCCAACGTTGTTCCTAGTTTATATTAATGATCTTACACTACTCAATATTAAAAACTGCAAAATAATTTCTTATGCAGATGATACTACCCTAACATTCCATGGTGATACTTGGAGTGAAACATACCAAAATGCACAACAAGGCTTTAACACGGTCACAAAATGGCTTGCTAAAAATTATCTCTCTCTTAATACCGAGAAAACCAAATATATCGCATTTTCTATTCGAAACCCTGGTGTATCGGTATTATCAACACATTGTATAACCTCCCACAACTGCCATAATGAAACTATCGACTGTTCCTGTCCGTCTCTCTCTTCCGTTGAATATATTAAATATTTGGGACTAATATTTGACAAAAATCTTAATTTAAAAAATCATTTAATTAATCTCTCTAACAGAATAAGAAAACTCATATACGTATTTAAACAAATAAGGCAGTCAGCCAATGCTAAGATTATGAAAATGATTTATTACTCCTTGTGTCAAGCGGTTATAACCTATTGTATTACTTGTTGGGGTGGTGCCGCTAAAATGCATAATTTAATTGCTGAAAGAGCGCAAAGAGCCTTATTGAAGGTTAGTTACTTTAAGCCCAGGTATTTTTCTACCACTGAGCTATACAGGGAATGCGAGGTGCTTTCTGTACGTAAACTGTTTGTACTAGCGTTAATTATGAGACAGCATTCCTGTGTCCAGATAAGTACCCTGACTAAAAAAGAAATTACAGGGAGAAGACGTTTTGATCTATTTAGATCTGTACCTTGCAGGACATCTTTTGCTCAAAAATTCAACATGTTCCTAGGCCCAAGAATATTCAACATTGCTAATAAACATTTGCACATTATCCACATGACAAAAAGAGAGTGCAAACAGAATGTGGTCACTTGGCTTCTATCCTTAAACTATGATGAAACTGAAAAGCTATTCAGCATACTTGCATAATTTCTTTGTGCGATAAAAATTATATTTAGTTTAGTCGTTTATTTATTTATTTCTTAAATGGCAGAATTAAGTGGACGATAATACATTGATACATGAGTACAGCACCTACGGTATTCTTCTTGAAAAAATCTATATCCTAAGTTTTCTCTGGCACACACACACACACACTCACGTAAACATGACACCCACACAAAAACATTACACTCCCACACACCCAACACACACACATACACTCACACACACATACACTCACACACACATACACTCACACACACATACACTCACACACACATACACTCACACACCCCTATACTCACCAGCAGACACCATTAAAGTTTTTATTTTTTGTTTGTTAATTTAATTCTAGTTTGCACCTAATGGTCCCTAATTATAATTATTTTTGCTTGGTAATGAAACTAATCAAAATTATGAGACTTCCTGTAATAAAAATACATGTTTTATATGTTATTGATCAGCGGCTACAATTTGTTGACGAGGGTGGGCGCTGATACCTATAATTACAAGATATTAAGGTATCTTAGTTTAGGTATTGGCTGCAACTTTAACTTACAACTCTACTTACCTTTGGCATATTTTTATTGTAAACCGTACCATTTTTGTGTTTTTACTTGAAGGTGCAAATAAACTATTTTATGGTACTTACTTTTCAAAATAAATGAATTACAATTTGTTCGGCTTACCTTTCTGTACAGTTTGTGGAGTTTGAACAAAAAGGCTTATTGTTGTTGGGACCATTTGTCGCAGGTTTTAATGCTGATCACGACGATTTCATTCAACTTTATCATTTTGTTGATCCTCGGCCTTCAAACGACTGTGTTTGGGTCCATTTCTTGTTTATTGAATTCTACTGAGGTTTCGTTAGATGAATTTGGTAATAGAAAATGTGAGTGGTGATTTGTAGGTAGGTTAAGCTAATCTGTATCATGTGAAGTCTCAACTTTGTTTTCGCTTAAGGCTCATTTTCATTGGTCGTTAACTCAGTCGTCATACAGCATGTGGGTAGTCCCCGCACGTGGCCTAATAACCAACGAAATTCATCGGTTGGTCAAGCAGCGTCTGCTCAGTCCCACTCTTTCAAAACGCGGTGAAGAATATCAAACACCCATGAGCGGGGTACGTCGCTAGTGGCCGCCCCAAAATGGGGAGAAAGGCACAAAGGGGACAGGACGAGATTTGTAAAGGAGTCAAGAAGCGACCGCGGTGATAGCGCGCCTATTTGGCGGGCTATGTCCGCAGCCGTCTCCTTGAGATTTGGCCCATATGACAAGATGTCGGTGGGGCCATGGGTGGTTGGTGAGTTCGCAAGCTTCGCAAGCAATGTTGGCCCTATGGCATGCGTGTACAGAAATCTCCCGCACCCCGAATGCGAGTTCTAACGACCAATGAAAATGAGCCTTTTCTTTTTGATTGATTCTTATTTTCTGTTCGCTATCAAATGTAAAAAAGAATTTTCAATCCTAACTGGTATGAGAGATTAGCGCATTCAAAGAATTTAACAAGTAATCTTTTAAGCTTTATTATATTAGTAACTAAATAAAACATGATAGCAGAAACATTAGCTAGCTAGATTTTCTGCATATATATTATATGTGTAGTTGTACCTACCTAACTAAAACAAACGGTGTGTCTGCCACGAATATTGTCATAATGTTGGTACTTATAATAAGTGTTTTGATAATATGACGGTAATATTTCCATGATCGCAGTGCGGTGATTCGGGGAACGATGTTTTTAGTAACTAATAAGATCTCTTAAGTACAAAGTTCACTCATTAGCTCAAATGAGGCGCTCTTTAACCGAGCTAGACAAGATAAAATAAAGATCTTAGTACGGAAGAGTCTCACTAATCCGACACTTCAGTAATTCGGCACATCTAGTATAGTTTATACTTTTAACTATACACTTCTAAGCAGTCCTTTGTGCTTAGACCAGATAAAGCGACATCTATCAGTGACCTTCAACAACAAACAACAATCAATCTTTATGGCCGAAATATAATAAAATTGGGATAATTGACATATGCAACCGAAATGTCACATACATTTTGGCTTTTCGGCATTCGTTGACAATTAAAAAAAATCATTGTGCCTCTTGAGTCAAATCATCCGCTCTATATACCACTATTATGCATATTCATTATATAAATAAACCAACCTTACATGTGGCACAGGTGCGCACGTGAACCCGGCTGTGTCTGCCGCACTCTGCGTGCGCCGGCGCGTCTCGCCGCTCAGAGCTGCGTTGTACGTCGCTGCGCAGTGTGGCGGGGCCATCGCAGGTGCAGCCGCGATCTATGGGTGAGTCTACTTTTATATTTAGAACGGACCTTCCAAATTCAAGACGGATTTTTTAAAAATTTAGAATTGTTTTTTTTATGTCACGGTTAGATTGTGTGTTTATTGACTAGCAGATTTGAAGTTCAAGAAGGGCGACACTCCAATTAGATTTAGATCTAGATTAGTTTAGTTGATCACTAGTTTGGAAATAGGTATAGAAAACTATAGCTCTCGATGGAATGGAGACCTTCTACCGCTATCAAGACAAAGTAAAGTAAAAAGAAGAGTACTGAGTACGAATACTGGTCAAAATTATTCGATATATGCGCTCGCATATAAAGAAATAGGATAACTGACAAGTTTCAACCTGTTTCTGCTTGGCAACAAGTTTCAACCTGCAAGCGCATACATAAAATAATTATGTGACTATTTTACTCATCCTTAGCGGGCGACGTATCCGCACTGGGAACCTGTACTTACCTTAACGCAAGCATCATCTTAATACCAGTAACGAAGAACATTTCAAACGTGTTCTCTCTGAAATTATATCACCGTTCATTACCGGAAAATAAAAAAGGTAACAAAAAGAAAAACATTCATAGATATAAATAAAATCTAAGATTCATTAGAAAATGTATAGAGATAGTCGTAGACTGCTACGCGGCGTAGGCGCTACGGCGTAGCAAGAGAAACTGTCAATCGTAGCACATTTCGAATTAGATGTCTATCCAATTTTCCTATTAAGCTGTTTGCAATTAAAAACTTTGAAGTATTTCCTAGGTGACATTTGCAAAATTAGTCTTCTAGTGCCGACCACACTGTTTCATCGCTTCACAGCGCTAGGCTACCGTACCGGAATAGGGATGTGAACTGAAAATTTGTTTATAGTCCGTCAGGTAGATCTATAAAATTATTGGACCTTGATCTATAGCATTATTAAAATGATTGTAAACATAAAGTTACGACGATATAATGCGTTGAAATATCGTGTGACGTCAACCCGTTAGTTCACTTTATACTGACATAGTGACGTCACAAGCCCTCTCCCCTCATTCTGAACTTTTGATGCGTTTAATCTTTGTAAATTTTCATTTATTTGGTAAAGCAAAAAATACGTGTCCAATATTATTTGAAAATCTCACTGACAGATTAAATTCTAGAATTCTCATTTTCTACCCTGGAAACATCCCTGAAAATACTGATCAACGATGAATCTTAATATAATGGGTATTTTAGAGATAACGTTTTGAAGCCTTTTTAAATTATTTATTTAACATTAACATATTTAAAAGGAGACGTCAATTTGTTTGTCTGTCTGTTAGCAACGCTTTTAGCTCGAATATCATTTATACATACCTTAAACATGACTTTTTCTTCATTATTTATAGGATTAAGCCAGTGAAGCTACGGGTATAGCTTGTCAATTATAAATCATCTTATTAATGAGGTCGGTCAGGGAGTGACAGCAGATTATAATAATTGATGCATGTTCATCAACGTTATTAATTATTTATAATAATATGTTAGGACATAACAACTGACACAGGATTAGAACCTCATCAGAAGCGCTTACTTACATAATTGGGTACTTACAAGTAGTTTGTAGCTTTCATGCTTTGGAAGAGCGCAAAAATATCGTTTTTAGGGTTCCGTACCCAAAGGATAAATACGGGACCCTATTACTAAGACTTCGCTGTCCGTCTGTCTGTCTGTCGGTTTGTCTGTCTCTCTGTCTGTCACCAGGCTGTATCTCATGAACCGTGATAGCTAGACAGTTGAATTTTTCACAGATCATGTATTTCTATTGCCGCTATAACAAAAAATACAAAAAACAGAATAAAATAAATATTTAAGTGGGGCTCCCATAGAACAAACGTGTTTTTTTTGCCGATTTTTGCGGTAATGGTACGGAACCCTTCGTGCGCGAGTCCGACTCGCACTTGACCGGTATTTTTAACGTGTTATTTTATTCGTTTCTTTAGTTGGTTATGGTAAAAACGTTGTTGAATCTATCATTATGATGGCATTGCCGTGCAGATTGCACACCTTAGTTACATATATTGTATGTGTAATAAAAGCCCCCGCAGATGCGATGCCACAATAATTCGACAACGCATTTTCATAGAAATTATTCTACTGATAGAAAACTTCTATGGCAGCAACGTATTCTCGAGAGCCTAAAAACAATATTGAACTTTACGCTGAGAGACATAATTATAAGTAGTAAATATACTCGTATTTTATTTAACATTTAGTCAAATTAATCGGTTATCGACCGTTACAAACGTCCAATAATTTTATATTTCGAAGTGTAATTTATTTGCGGTCCTCTGGGATGAATACATGAATTTCTTTGCCGACACAATATTGTGTTGTATTAATTTGCAAGCTTTTTTATTTTTTATTATCAGCCAGCACAATGTAGGTAATTCATTTACTTAAACCCTGGCAATATATTTCGTGAGGTTTTGTGTGACAAGTTAATTATTGAAGTATGAATATTTAATGAAGCATTCTGCGTTAAATAAGTACTTGTTTTGAGTTAATGCCATTATCGTTGACAGCCTTGTTTTGCCTACTATTACGGTTTAATAGTATATTATGCAACTAGTGAATAAAGGACGGATTTAAAGCGAGGGTCATAGATGAATCACGAATCCTTCACTTGTTCGTGATTCATCTATGGCCCTCGGCCCTCGGTATGGAAATCCGTCCTTTATTCACTAGTTGCATAATATACTATTAAACCGTAATAGTAGGCAAAACAGCTAAACATAAGCTCCCCCTTTTCTCTATGCTTCCCTGGTAGGCAAGTCTCATTCAGGTCTTACCAACGTCACATTATGACCTATGACGTCCATGTTGAATTGCCATCTTCATTATCATCGACAGCCTACTATCCTCTGTTGGGAATAGGCTTACTCCCATTTATGTGCATGTATCCCATATATGCTTGCCTAGTACGTGCGACTATCACCCAGGTCATGCCAACGGCACTTCGTAGATCATCTATCCATTCATGTTGTGTTACCATCATCATTAATAGCCTTAAATCATCTTCTTTCGAGAATAGGCCTACTCCTTTTTATTCCATGCTTCCCTGGTAACGCGAATCTCATCCAGGTGTTGCCAACGGCACTTCGTAGATCATCTATCCATTCATGTTGTGTTACCATCATCATTAATAGCCTTAAATCATCTTCTTTCGAGAATAGGCCTACTCCTTTTTATTCCATGCTTCCCTGGTAACGCGAATCTCATCCAGGTGTTGCCAACGGCACTTCGTAGATCATCTATCCATTCATGTTGTGTTACCATCATCATCAATAGCCTTAAATCATCTTCTTTCGAGAATAGGCCTACTCCTTTTTATTCCATGCTTCCCTGGTAACGCGAATCTCATCCAGGTGTTGCCAACGGCACTTCGTAGATCATCTATCCATTCATGTTGTGTTACCATCATCATCAATAGCCTTAAATCATCTTCTTTCGAGAATAGGCCTACTCCTTTTTATTCCATGCTTCCCTGGTAACGCGAATCTCATCCAGGTGTTGCCAACGGCACTTCGTAGATCATCTATCCATTCATGTTGTGTTACCATCATCATCAATAGCCTTAAATCATCTTCTTTCGAGAATAGGCCTACTCCTTTTTATTCCATGCTTCCCTGGTAACGCGAATCTCATCCAGGTGTTGCCAACGGCACTTCGTAGATCATCTATCCATTCATGTTGTGTTACCATCATCATCAATAGCCTTAAATCATCTTCTTTCGAGAATAGGCCTACTCCTTTTTATTCCATGCTTCCCTGGTAACGCGAATCTCATCCAGGTGTTGCCAACGGCACTTCGTAGATCATCTATCCATTCATGTTGTGTTACCATCATCATCAATAGCCTTAAATCATCTTCTTTCGAGAATAGGCCTACTCCTTTTTATTCCATGCTTCCCTGGTAACGCGAATCTCATCCAGGTGTTGCCAACGGCACTTCGTAGATCATCTATCCATTCATGTTGTGTTACCATCATCATCAATAGCCTTAAATCATCTTCTTTCGAGAATAGGCCTACTCCTTTTTATTCCATGCTTCCCTGGTAACGCGAATCTCATCCAGGTGTTGCCAACGGCACTTCGTAGATCATCTATCCATTCATGTTGTGTTACCATCATCATCAATAGCCTTAAATCATCTTCTTTCGAGAATAGGCCTACTCCTTTTTATTCCATGCTTCCCTGGTAACGCGAATCTCATCCAGGTGTTGCCAACGGCACTTCGTAGATCATCTATCCATTCATGTTGTGTTACCATCATCATCAATAGCCTTAAATCATCTTCTTTCGAGAATAGGCCTACTCCTTTTTATTCCATGCTTCCCTGGTAACGCGAATCTCATCCAGGTGTTGCCAACGGCACTTCGTAGATCATCTATCCATTCATGTTGTGTTACCATCATCATCAATAGCCTTAAATCATCTTCTTTCGAGAATAGGCCTACTCCTTTTTATTCCATGCTTCCCTGGTAACGCGAATCTCATCCAGGTGTTGCCAACGGCACTTCGTAGATCATCTATCCATTCATGTTGTGTTACCATCATCATCAATAGCCTTAAATCATCTTCTTTCGAGAATAGGCCTACTCCTTTTTATTCCATGCTTCCCTGGTAACGCGAATCTCATCCAGGTGTTGCCAACGGCACTTCGTAGATCATCTATCCATTCATGTTGTGTTACCATCATCATCAACAGCCTTAAATCATCTTCTGTCGAGAATAGGCCTACTCCTTTTTATTCCATGCTTCCCTGGTAACGCGAATCTCATCCAGGTCTTGCCAATGACAATTTGCAGATGTTTTATCCATCCATATTGAGTTCCCAGCAGGTACTTATCGAGAAATGAAAGAATAACACAGTGTGTTATTCTCTTATCTTCGTTCGGTATAAGTAGCCGAGAGGGGAAAATAGATTGCTCAATCTTTTAGGTACATGAGTGCAGTGGGTATGATGTCTTTTCTTATTTGGTTGCCGTGATTGCTGCTAATTATAGACAATTATAATTGGCTATATTACTGTGTGTGTTCTCACCTATTTAGAAGTAACCTCCTTGCCTGTTATAAAACTGACAACAGATAACTATTTAGTTTTGGAAGGTAATTGAAATCAGAACGCTAAGAAAATATTTGAAGATATTTTTGTTTAGCTTTTCCTTTCAGTTCTGTAAAAGCCGAAATAGCGTGAAGACTATGACAACAATATAACGTATCAACGTAATTTGACTTTTAATTTAACTGCCTCTGGCTACCCCCTACATTACCTAGTGAATTAAAATAAACTGATTGATTATAAATATGTAGATACACACACCTTTTTTGAGGGCCGACTGAAACTACATACCATCACCTGCTAAGATCCTTAATACTTCTTCTGCTTCGTTTAAGTTACATACATCTGGTCATATACGCACGCCAGTTATGAGTACTACGCACCTGACCTTTCTAAATAGCATCTCCAATGAAATCCGAACACACAAAGGCAAAAAGATACAGGTGCTATTGATTGCTCTAAAGACGAATAACTACACCTGTATCAGCGGCAAGGTACGTCACATAACGATATGTACAGATGAACACAAAAGTGCACTGAAAGAACCCCACAAACCTCGTTAAAACATGTCAAAAAGCTTACAACTTAATTATATTCAACAAACAGAATGACAGAGCATATATTTGAGAGTGGCGTTAGTTACACAAACACGCGAGACTGGCTGGCTGGGTCGGATGGGACGGATGCGAGGATGCGACGACACGACACGACACACAGATACGGGTCAACGCATTGGATTTTCGCAATGCAATAAAGATATACCTACCGGGCTACCGTAATCCTACAGAGTTATCTTTATAATATCTTACTTCCTATCCTTCTTATACAATGTATCCGTTTTTATTATAATAAAACTTTAAGGCCGTTAAATACCAACCCCAAAACTTTCAAAGATACAGCAATTTTAGTATCTGACTTACTTATGACGATATCCACATAGTTTAACGACCATAACTTTGGATGTAGGTCCTACAGAGGCGTACATTTAATGTTATTTTTACGGCCATAACATGGAAGATCTAAAAAAAAGTATCTATTCAACTAACACTCAAAACATAAATAGCGAAATAACAACCTTAAGGGTACACTAGTCTACGGCACGAACAATTTTGTGCGCGGGGTTAAAATTCATGCTATATCAACCGACAACACTTGCGGAACAAATAGATGCTATTATGTGCAGTAAGAAGCTAGTTCGCGTACGAATACACACTTTTGCAAATTTGTAGCGAAATGGATGATGATTTAGAACGAAAACGAGCGCGTGAAATGTTATAAACAGACCTTTGGGAGTCTGGATATCATGAAAAAACGACTGAATGTATCTGTTCAAAATAAAATTATTTGCATTGTTGAACTACTAATCTATCCCTGTATGGAGGCCGTTTTTCAATTTCCGTTCTTCTAATGGTACTTATTTGCGCCTAAAGATGCGTTAAAATTAGTGTTGAAATATGGAACTTTCGAAGCTCATAACTTTCAAGTAAATATTTATTTAACTGTTTTGCTTCCATACAGGGGTAGATAATGATGAGACAAATTGATATATTTTTTTATTTTGAACGTACATCGTCAAACAGTGGAGTAAAAGCCAGACTACGTTTGTATCGAAGAATTTTCGACTGGTGTACCCTTAAAGTTCTATTACTACAAAATTGGACACATTGTATAAATGTGAAAGAATAGAAAGGAGTATCGATGTTAAATAATAGAAACAAAACAAAATCAATTGATTAAATACAGGACAACACTTGATTTTACAAAAGTACTGTCTCGTAAGTACTGTGCTTGGATGTTTCATCATGCCTAACGGGTAAACGAATTTGAATGAAACTTAGCATGCACGTAGAACATGGCCTGGATTAGGAAATAGGGTAGTCGGTAAATTTTGGGACAAGCGTGTGAAGCTGCTGGCTAAAGCTTTTACAATAAGCGTTTTTTTACAGTTCACGGAAAATAAAATCAAAATTATACGAAAAACAGAATGGATGTGTCCGCTCAAGGCGATTTCCGAGAGACAACCTTTGGATGGACCGAACTTGTTAGTTACAAATGATAGGGCTTTCAGAATATCGATCTTATCTTTTAAATATTTACTAGATATTAGGTAAACAGCTTTTTATAAAATAAGTCTGATATAAACTTATATCGTCTAGTAAGATAAAGTTATAGGGCACTATCGTATCCGAGTAGAACTAATACCAACACGTTGACATGTTTGCTTTAAAGTGATATATTGATTTAGTTCACAACTGATATTCACTCGGAATTGTGTTTAATATCTGTCAGATAGGAATGCTGAGTTGGTTGTGTACTGCATATAGTGACAGTAAACATTTTGATGGGTATACAGTTTAAAGGTATGTGTCAAGTTGTTAAAAAACCGGCCAAGTGCGAGTCGGACTCGCGCACTAAGGGTTCCGTACCATTATCGCAAAAAACGGCAAAAAAACACGTTTGTTGTATGGGAGCCCTACCTAAATATTTATTTTGTTCTGTTTTTAGTATTTGTTGTTATAGCGGAAACAGAAATACATATTCTGTGAAAATTTCAACTGTGTAGCTATCACGGTTCATGAGATATAGCCTGGTGACAGACAGACAGACAGACGGACCGCGAAGTCTCAGTAATAGGGTCCCGTTTTTACCCTTTGGGTACGGAACCCTAAAAACTAGCTGTGTACAGTACAACTACTTTCTCAATATCCCTCGGCTATCATCGCATTTCCGAATACAAACGAATACTAATTTCCATGTCCATCAATTATTAGATAGGTATATCGTGTATAATAATTTGAATTCTGAACTAAGTACTTTATTGTTGTTGTTGCAGCATTCCTCCCATTTTAAAAATAAATTACATTAAGCTAAAAGAGTATTAACAATTCTATATACTTCCAAGTTGATTGAGAGCGTCCGGTCTGCATTTAGTGCAAAGGGCAACTGATGGAAATCCGACGACTGACGAAACACGAAGTTTGCCGAGGGATATTAAGAAAATAGTTGTACTGTACAGTTGTTTGTACCTAAACATTTAGAAAACCAAGGAGACTAAGAAAGTAAGGATACTTTAGGTAAGGCTCGCCTCTCAGATTAGCCCAAATTCTCCTAGTTTTCGTATCCAAAAGACGTGCAACGGTGTGCAAGCTGCCTAAAAATTTGTATCTTATTTATTTTGTAGAGGGTGGTTACTATGAATGAATTAACATAGTAGAGCGCAACTGTTAAAGACTTTGACTTGACACTGTGTTGCTTCTCCAGCTTCTGCCACCCAAACTTTTCTCCCCTAATTATTAAGCCATTTTTTTTTCATATCGCACAGGTTATGCGTTGTTAATTTCAATACTTTCACATTTATTTATTTTATTTAGTTCACAAAAGGACTGACAAAGTTAAAAGAGCCTTCCTTGTCCTTCCCAAAAATGTACGAACGTAATATACATAAAAAGGTATAGAAGAATGGCCCATTGCCATATTCGCCTAGATTTTTAGGGTTCCGTACACAAAGGGTAAAATCGGGTCCCTATTACTAAGACTCCGCGATCCGTCTGTCTGTCTGTCCATCTGTCACCAGGCTGTATCTCATGAACCGTGATAGCTAGACTGTTGAAATTTTCACAGATTATGTATTTCTGTTGCCGCTATAACATCAAATACTAAAAACAGAATAAATAAATATTTAAGTGGGACTCCCATACAACAAACGTGATTATTTTGACGTTTGTTGCGATATTGGTACGGAACCCTTCGTGCGCGAGTCCGACTCGCACTTGGCCGGTTTTTATTATTTATTTGGAATCTTGATGTTATGCCTTTGTCATGATCGTTTACTTTGTTTTCTATTCTTCTTCATCTAAGTACCGATGTTTAGGGTACTTTGTAAGATTCTATAAGACCAGTAATTTCTTTCAAAGAAAGGTTGGAGAAACCTAAAATAAAAGAAAATCGCGCCACTTCCCATTCGCATAAAACAGAGTGAAAGTTTTATGTGAATTATTATTATTGTTACTTTGAACGTGTAAGAAGCGAACCTTTTTTATTGGCGAACTTTGAGGAACGTGCCAATTTTACTAGTAAACTTTTGTAGGTAGCCGAAATGATGTAAAATCAAATACCCTTTCAGCAACCGGGGGGTTAAAAAGGGATTTGGGTTAATGCATTTTTGGTTGATCAGCTACTTTTTTTTCCAGTGTAGGAAAAATGTGAAAATAAACACATAGATGTAATATTGAAGAGCAAATATAATTATAGATTAAACAGGGATTTGCCGTGGTAATATTTTGAAGTGTTTTATTTTAAAACACAAACGAGTTATTCATTATTTGCAAAAAGCATACTTGATAATACGAGTAAATATTTTTGCCTAAAGCATTCACTCAGCCTTTGCACAATTTTACTTTGCACTTCTGTAAAAAAACTACCCTAAAAGTAAACGATATGTGACCAATAAATAATGTCAGCCAGTGCAACTATATATTTTTTATCCTTCCATAAAAGCCACACAATCCGCTAGTATAGTTCTTACATACAATACACAATACATATTCTGGAAAATAACTTTACAAAAGAGGATTGATACCCTTCTGTCAGACGGACATTTGTCCCCAGAACCGTGCCGCCGTATAGTCCCACTCCCACGCAACTATGTATACACCTTCATCTTGATTTATAATTCGAAGGTAAACATTTCAAAAGTCATAAGGGACATACAACACAATTTTGAAATTTGAACACTCGTCTCGCCACCGAAAGTTGAAAATCCAATTATGCTATGTCCGTCTCCTACGACATTTGAAATTTCCACCATCAATATGACGTATATAACAAAGAAGGTTTATACAATAAGCACTTTGGTTTCCACCCTTGTTTGAAAGAATCCCTTTGTAGTGCAACAACGGATTTTTACCTGCAGCCAATTTGCGCGCTTCAATAATTTTTGATAGAAAAAAATGGTGGAATCTTTTCGACTGACTCATTCCTAGGAACTAGAAATGTGAATTTTTAGTGAGATTTTTGTTAAAAGAAATAATAAAATGTATTCCTGCAGAGTCCAATCTAGTCGAATTACTTTAATCCTTCGAGAAATGTTCTACAATCATACTGAGTAACAGTTATTCAAACTTGATTTCACCATTGCAATATTACGAATAGTTTCAACTTCCAATTACAGTAGGCGAGACAATTTGTCAGAAGTCTGATAGATCTGGGCACATCAGATCATCAGCCTGTTAATGTTCCCACTGCTGGAACACAGGCCTCCTCTCTGTGAGAGGGAATGGGCCGTAATCCACCACGCGGGCCCAGTGCGGGTTGGTGGATGTCACATATCTTCGGAATTTTGGTTTTAGGACATGCCGGTTTCCTCACGATGTTTTCCTTCACTGTTTTGAGAGCAGTGGTGATGAAATAATTTACAGAAAGCTGTGAGCGTTGAGCAGTGGTAGCCCAGTGGTATCGGCCGCGACTTACAAGTTGTAGGTCGTGGGTTCGAGCCCAGGCAGGCGCTTTATTTTGTGTAGATCTGGACATTTATTTTTATTTATTTTTCTTATTTGACTTCCAAAACTTATTCTGGCTAAGAATATTCTGAAAACGATACGATTTTACAACTGTGCGATATTCCAAAGAAATTTGCACGCAAATAGTATTTTTATAAAAGTTTCCATTTTTACTGGCTTTAACTTCAGCTATGAGTTATGTAAACTTTATAAATAAAACCTTTTCTACGAGCGTTTTCCTTTTCTCATATAAGTTGTCGCTGTTAACGGAATCGTTTCGGATTTCCTTTACTTTTATATTTCTTGCTACTGTTACTGTACTGTTTTTGTTCCAAGATTGATCAAAACAAGTTGAGCAATTTGAATAAAAGTAGTTGTGTTGTTTTGTTGTGTGAAGTTTTAGGTAACATTGTGTCCACAGATTATAGAATCCAGTCCACAGATCATAGTTGTTTCTATGATCTGTGATTGTGTCTGTAAAGTTTTTATTATACCAGTAAAGATTTATTAACTTTTCTTTTTAACTGATAATCTGCGTCTTCATCGTTTCGTATCGAATTTAATCTCAACTATTTAAATTTTGTCCGAACAGTATGTGGCTATTTGGACAGTTCTGTCGTTTCTGCCACGCTGTGATCCATAAAGGCGCAGGCGGCTGTACAAGAAGTGCAAACAAGGAGGTGACGCATATCCTGCAAAGGGACACTGTCATAATGTTTGAAATGGGTCTATGATACTCCATTTGACCAGATTTTTCTGTAATCTACGTTGAAGTCTCTACCCGACTTTAGATATAAATCTAACCCTCTTACAAATAAACGCGGAATAAAGTTATACCAGGTATAACAAAGGAATAACCATACATTTTCATAGGTTTATACTTGGTATAAATTTATTCCGCGTTTTTTTTGTAAGAGGGTAAGAGTTTAGTGATTTTAATAATTAATGTTACACCCGGGACTGCATTTAACATAACTGGCAAGTTGTGTCGAGTGTATTATGAGTTAGGTAGATCATTGTTTAAACCTCTGCGGAATATACACATAATGTTATGTATTTATATGTTAATAGTGAGTGTATCACTCTAAATCGATTCTATACAAATATATGGTCCAGTTTTGCTAAATAACTAGCTGCTCTAAATAAAGGAAATAAAGGACAAAGTTAATACAATCTGCTCCACAAAGTTCCTTGAAATAATAAACACTAAAAATATGACTAACATGACACAAAAGATCATCTACAGACCTTAACATCTTGAGATCCTTTAGGGAGCGGTGCAGTGAACTTTAGCGGCAGATGCGCGGGCGCAGCGTGCACGTGCACCCGTCTGACGTCACAGCACGTGCAGATACCGTTCCACTTACTTAACACTAAAAATATACCTTAACGTCTTAAAAATAAGATTCTAAGTCGAATGATAATTCAAAAGTTTGACAAACTTACAAAATGCGAATTGTATGGATTGTCGCGTGTTAAGATAAGGTCTATAATTGAGTGTTGGGAAGGTAGAGTTTTTCGATCCTTGAAGGAAGCCAGTTGTCAACCTATGTGGCGATACAGGATATTAATTAAAAGAATAGTGGAGCATCTGAATAAGTTTTTTTTTTGTAAAGAAAGCCCATTACAGGCTCTAAATAATCTTAACTATTATTAGATAACAGGTAAAACGTTTGTTTGCCTGTAGAAGTACAAATTCATAATTAAATCATTTTAGAAATAAGAAAAATACACTATGCTCGAGTACTAGTTAAGGCCCGTTTTTACCCGACTGCCGAAGGAGGGTAATGTGTTTATCAGTCTATGTATGTATGTATGTGTGTATGTATGTATGTATGTATGTATGTATGTATGTTTGTTCCTATGTGGCGTTCTAGAGACCAAATGCGTTGGCCGATTTTGATGATTCTTACGTCAATCGATTCGTCTTAATCCTGCGAGTGTCACTGGCTACAAGAAAATCATGGTGTGCAGTCGGGGGATACATCTGGTTTTGGTCAGCCAGCTCGCGAATATGTATCCTCCGACTGCACAGCATGATTTTCTTCTTGTTTACGTCTTTTTAGTTTGCTTTTTAAGCAGTCGGGTTTTTTGATTTTTTTAATTAACTTTTTTTTTCTTTGAAAATATACACCGTTCTTGTGTAACAGTCTACAGGAGAAAACTACCAATTAATTAATATCGATAGAATTAATTGAAATAAATTTCTAAAAGCACCTTTTCAATTACAGAGTTGCGGCATTCATTACCTTTAATTACATGTCGAACTGATAATAATATGGTTTTAAATCAAACAACCATAATATTATGTAAATTAATTGCGGAAAAATTTAACGATTCAATATTTTGATTCAATTATGGAATTGTATTTGCAATATATCAATTGTGTGTTTATCTATGCATCATTAAGGTAAAATGGTGTAAAACAGTTTGTTACTCACTCTAATTACAATCGGATTAATTAAACCATTCAACAAAAAACCGGCCAAGTGCGTGTCGGACTTTGCACGTTTAGGGTTCCGTACGGCTTTTTCAATATATTGGTATTTGTTACTAAAATAGATGTAATAATAAATGGTATTAGCAAATTTCAAGTTCATTGATCAATGGGAAGTAAAAATATATTCGGAACAAAACTGTGTGATAGACGACGGTCAGACAGACACGTGAGTGACAGCAATATAAACGGAGCCCCGTTTGTACTTCGAGTACGGAACCCTCAAAAGTATCTTTCCTTTACCGAGTTAGGAAAATCTCAGCAATCAGGGCTGCCAAACCCAAGAAAAACAGGTGTCATGGCATGTTAGGTGTCCTTGAACTTTGGCCAAAACATTGCCCAAGATTTTCATCATAATAACTAAGGCCCACTTGCGCTGCCCTGGGTTATCTTATTAATTTCGAGTTAATAGCTACCAGGGGCCCATTCTGTATCACATCACATCATCAGCCTATTAATGTTCCCACTGCTGGGACACAGGCCTCCTCTCTGTGAGAGGGGATGGGCCGTTATCCACCACGCGGGCCCAGTGCGGATTGGTGGATGTCACATGTCTTCGAATGTTTAGTTCTAAGACATGCCGGTTTTCTCACGATGTTTTCCTTCACCGGTTTGAGAGCAGTGGTGATGAAATAATTTACACAAAGTAAAGCGCCTGCCTGAGTTCGAAGCCACGACCTACCATTTGTAAGTCGCGGCCGTAACCACTGGGCCACCACTGCTCTCAGCGTGTACTTGTAATTATACATTATGAATTTGTGAAATTTGTGAAAAACACACATAGCGCCACGCGCAAAGATGAGTTCAACCATCAGCAAACAAATAAGTTGAATATCAAACATCTTCAAACAAAACCATTGTACTTACTGACGTTATTCACGTTTCCAAAGATCCATAATTGATGACCATACCCTGCACACTTCACCTTCAATACACGTGATAAGGTAACGTATCGCTCCAGCGTCAATACATCTCGCTGATGGATGTAGGCCTGTTCCCATCATTTCCCGACAGGATTTCCCTCTTTTGTTATTACTTGATTTATTCGTAATGGTTTTCTCTTGATGTGCTTTGTGAAATATGGACGGAAATTATTAGTTATGTTATTGTTTTTTTACTATACTTGAATTTATGATTACAAAAAAAAAATATCTGCATGCAAACACAACACAAACTTTTCTCTTTTTTATATACACCAACGAGCAATGAAAAAGTTGCAGTGACATAGCACCAAATTACTCCTAAACGGGAAAAGCTAGCTTAATGACGCCGTCTGCAATATTGAAGTAAATTTAACAGCGCGTCAGAATATTACCAACTAAAACGTAAATATTGTGTTCAAATTTTTAATTAAATGTGAAAAAATTTAATTAAGGTGTTTGTTGGCATTTTGTGGGTGGAACTTTTTCATTGCTCGGCAGTTTACTTTAATCTTTCTCTAATACATAAGTAAAGTAAATATAATTATTACAAGTTGTTAAATTTGACATGATACAAATGAAATCATGTCAATGGCTATCTAGGGGTTTGGCGCTGATAGCCGAAATACAGGCTCTGCCTATTTCGGCTACAGATGACTACATCACTTAATATGACCTAAATTAAACTGTTAAAATAGTTTGTAATTTATGTCTAAGTTTCTTTAAATAAAAAAAGATAAAAATTCCATCGCCACCTATTCTAATATATTTAGGTGACCAATTATATTATAAACGCCGTAATAACAAAACCTATGTGTTGCAATTTAATTTTAACTTTGCCTTGCAGATGAGTTTGATCTTCAAAAAATTTACAACTGGGTATAATATGTCTGATTCAGAATTCAATAGGGTTCTTTTTGCTTTGTGCATGGGTTAATCTCGGTTCGTAGCTATTTCATCTTCATCATTTCAGCCGAAAGACGTCCACTGCTGGACATAGGCCTCCCCCAAGCAAGCGTCGCCGCACTGACCGATCCCGTGCGTCTCGCATCCAGCGCCTTCCCGCAACCTTAACCAGGTCATCGGTCCACCTAGTGGGTGGCCTTCCAACGCATCGTCTTCCGGTTCGCGGTCGCCATCCCAGTACATTTCGCGGCTATATGCTCGCCTTTTATCACAAACTGGCTAAATGTAGATGCACTTACACGACTGCCTATCTTCCTGGGAATAAACACGCGATGTTCTCTTATAGTTCGTCCAAAGTGACTCACTAATCAGGCTTATCATAACTCTCATCTATGATTGATCACATTTTGGTAAAGAACAGTTCTTTGGCTTACGGTCATAAATACTATGGTTGGTATGCTCTAATTTGTGATAGAATAGCTCATGTATGTTAACATCAGTACAAATAGATATACGATACATTGCTGGAAACACAACATCATATCAAAGACTTCTGTTAAGTTCCAAAAAATATATTTATGTATCTTATTTGCAAATCAAAAACTATTCATAACAATACTGTTTATACCAAACATTATATTTTCTTAACAAAATGCTATTTGTTATTGTTCGATATATTTTGTCGATAAAATCGTAACTTGTGGAATGTGGGATTTTACGTTATACTATTCATAAAACATAATATTCCGCCGATGTGATTTGAATGAAATAAAACCCTGGTGCATTCCCTCGTGAGCGCGAGAACTTATTTTATTTCTGTTCCCGAAAGGATTGAAGATGTATTAGTTAGAGGAAATTTATTTTCCATATGCGTATTTGTGGGAGGATGTGTGGTTGTAGAATATACTGGATTGAATGATGGGGCTTGCCAGGCATGGCGGGCTGATTGGTACCAGTCGTAATAGTATAGAATCTAAAGTACACTAGATTAGAGTATCCGTGGGAATGGGTTTCTTCTTCAAATAAATTTTAGACACTTTAAGCTTTGGAAGAAAGCTACTTTACTTTTGTCCCTTGACTGTAATTATCTCTCGGTAGATACTCGTCCGATACAACACTATATTCTCCTTAGATCAAGAATATGATCTGTAAAGAACTTACCACACAAAAAAAAGGAGAAGCCTATTTGAGGCAACATTTAAGTACTTTATTAGAGAGTTAGCTGGTGAGTGGACGCGACATAAGTACTTAGTTGTTTGTAGAAACAGTTTAGTGTTGGTCTCGTTAGTTTTAATCACTCACGCGATCCACTTGCGGCTTCTACTTAATGTCAACAACTTTTCAGACATTGAGCAAGTTGTTAGTATGCAGTTTCTCTAAGAGCGATTTAGAATGCAACCACGTATATTTATGGATTTTATCTTGGTCAGAGGCTAAGCATTGTCGTTGACAACGATGTGGAAGATTTTTCGTATAGTGAATTATTTGAATTATTCCTAACTTTTTCGTGGCCTCACCCCCCATGCTTTCTCATAGTTACTATGCCATTTTTAGGGTTTCGTACCCAAAACCCTGTCTGTCACCAGGCTGTATCTCATGAACCGTCATAGCTAGACAGATGAAATTTTCACATATGATGTATTTCTGTTGCCGCTATAACAACAAATACTAAAAACCGAATAAAATAAATATTTAAGTGGGGCTCCCATACAACAAACGTGTATTTTTTTGCCATTTTTTGCGATAATGGTGACCCCTTTGTGCGCGAGTCCGACTAGCACTTGGCCGGTTTTTTTTAGGTTTATGGTAGTCAATCTCACTCAGCAATAGTGTGACTTTCTATCGGTGACGCATTTTTGTAATCGGTTCAGCCGAGCTATACTCGTACTCTCGACAACTAAACGTGAAAATGTAGGTAAAGTGAGCATAAAGTGAACTATCATTTCACTTTGATTTAATGGTTTGACAACTCACGTTTTCACTGTTTCTTACAGAATAGCACAACAGTTCTTCTACAGATTTCCACCTACAAACATACCAACAATTTCACCTCTATATAATTAGATGAGGTGAGCTTAAAGTAATTAGAAAGTTAGGTGTTGTCTGGAGCCGGTATTTGTGGAAAAAGTTCTAGTCTGGCAAGTTTGTCAAGTCTTTTTGTTTTATTAGAGCTTCCCGTTGACTGTCAACTATTCGTAGAGTCTACTACTATTATAAACGAGAAAATTTTTGAGGACGGGTGGATGGATTTTGATAATCTTTCAAGCAAAAACTACTGAACTGGGTTTGATTGAACTTTAAACTTTTACAATAATATAAGTAGCACATACATCAGAATAACACAACAAGGGGCCTTATTATGACGTCATCATGGTTCTTGTGTGAAATAGTGACACTATACCTTTTTACAGAGATATCATGATGGACCCTGAACTGAACTCGTGGGATACAATTAATAAAGAAATCTTGCAATCCTGCCAGAACAGGGGTAAAGTATTAATTGCACGTGGGCGGAGGCGCGGGAAACTAGTCAGATAAATATAACAAGTTGTCCGTTCTAAATTTATTTTCGCCCAAATATAATATCAGCTTATGTAAACAAAATAACACGAAAATAAAACCTTGCAAAGTACTAAAACATTAATAATTTAGTGTTTAAATGATCAAAGAGTGTCTTCAGAAGCTTTGAGCTGTCTATATATTTAAGAAATTAGCATTTGAGTGAGTACGGTTGAAGTTGGCAGGATTACTTTTGGGGCTACTCCGCCAACTTCGATGCTTGAAAGTGTCTTATGACTTAAATGTTTAATGAAACCTTTACGTTTTTATTCCTTGGAAGGTAGTTGAATCATATAGTGTGTCAGAGGTGGAAAACTGGAGAATACCTGGCTACAAGAGTGTGTTTTAAAAAGAGATTTATCTTTCAGTCTATGTGAGGCAGTTTTCATTTGTTAGGGTTCCGTACCAAAAGGGTAATAACGGGACCCTATTACTAAGACTCCATTGTCCGTCAGTCACCAGGCTGTATCTCATGAACCGTGATAGCTAGACAGCTGAAATTTGTACAGATGATGTATTTCTATTGCCGATATAACAATAAATAAAACAACAAAAAACAGAATAAAATAAATATTTAAGTGGGGCTCGCATACAACAAACGTGATTTCTTTGCCGTTTTTGCGATAATCGTACGGAACCCTTCGTTCGCAAGTCCGAGTCGTACTTGGCGGGGAAAACCTATCAAATCCAATTATTTGTTTTAAAGGTAACGCTACCAAGTAGATAGTACTAATGATAAAAACATAACCCTATCGTTGTTGGGACGCAGTCGGGTAAAAACACCTGATTAGCCACTTGTTAACTTAAAACCTTAGTCTAAATACTCTTAGACAAAATTAAAGTTATTGCCAAAAGCCCAGTCAGATGGTGATAAATGTTGGTCACAATAATGATAAGCAGCTGTTCTGCACAATGTCCTAATTGATGGTCGCTGATAACAATTACGGACGCGTCCACAATTAATTGGCACAAGTCAGCTGACGCATTAGATAAGTGCCGCGGAACATGTGATAACAGACTAGCCTGATCGTTAATCAGATGTGTAATCGCTTCTATTGTCCATCTTATGAATAATATTACATCACATACGGTTTTCCTGAAACGGATAAGCAGACAGGACAGGACAGGACAGGACATCTAAATAATGCTTCTAATTTTACAAGCTTTTAAGATGAAATTTTGCATGCACGTTTAGTTTGGATGACAATGCATGGTTAGCTATGTGACGTCATTCTAAATCCATTATGGCAGACGGTCCAAGATGGCGCACTAGTTATTTTTGGTGCACGGCTATGATATTGGTTTCAAAAGAAAGAGTTTGCTGAGATGAATACGAAAAAAGCTTCTGTCTTAAAAAAGATTTTTTAATTAATAATTTTATATTTTACTACCTACATAAATTCTTTTTTTAATAGGTATGCGAAATATTATAAGACGGGACAAACATTTATGAGCAACTTTAATTATGAAAACCCTAACTAACCTAAATTCGCGAAGAAAAATACAAGTTGCCTAATCAATAAAAGATTTTTCAACACACTTGCTCATAAAGTGGCTCTAATTTCACCGCAATTAAGCAACATAATGACACCTGTAATCAAACTGTGACTTTTTCATTGCTATTATTCACAAGTGAGTTATAGAGTTTATTTTTATTGGTTGAGTTGTTTTATTCTTAAAAAAGTCGATACAAAAAAGATCGTGCTCAATAGTACAAATAAATTAATGGACCTATTGCTTGTTCATTTCATGCAACTTCGTATTTAAATAGATAATTTCAACTTGTACGTGTTTAATAAATAAAACTTTCACTCAAATATAACTTTTGTTGTCTCTGTAATAAAGAAAACTTGAAATTCCCCATTTTGTACGTGGCTAAAACGCTATCCGCGAAAAGCCAAAAAAAAGAAACCTCATTCTTTTAGTCTATGGCCGATCGCCATTGTTAGATTCGCGCGCATAGGAAAACTGATGAATTTTGCCCGCCATTGCGAAACAAAATTTCACAACTAGCTTTCACTGTTGAAATTACAGTTATTTTAGTATTATTTTCTTCACAAGTGTGTTGAAAAAAGTCGTATGATACACGTGTGTATTGATGATTACACACTTGTAACATAATGTACTATTATCATGATTCAGAAATCTTGAAAAAAAAATTATATTCAGTTTGGTTTTACTAAGCAACCTCAGAAGGTTCACCAGGAAAAATGTTTAATCAAGATGAGTACAATGAACTTTCAGATGTTTTTTACCCCTTGTAAAGAATCAGTGACAGTGGGCGGTCTTAACGCACAGGACGATCTCTTACAGATTACCTATCAATTTTTTTTGATCCGGTACCCAAATTTTACGAAGTCTAAAGGTCTATCCACACATATCAGGGGCGTGCCCGGGACGTGACAGGGCCGTTCACACACGTCCGTGCACGGACGAACGAGTTCATATAAAATGTTCCCAGCGATATTTTTTTGAGCCCCTGACGGGGCACGGTCTGTCCAAGTCCCATGCACGGCCCTGATATGTGTGGATAGACCTTTAGCCGCTGCGAATAATGTACTTCACATAATATTTAAGTCTCATGTCATAGGAACCTGTATATCTACCTACAGGTTGGTACTGCTAATCTCAGGACTATAGTAGATATGTTATACCGAGCTTAGAGTTTCAAAGCGCTTAGACCACACCGTCTTATGCAGTGTTGCGATATTCAATCAAGGTACGTGCATCTCAGGTGAGCGAGGTGAGTTTCAACCAGTTTGAAACTAGTAGGTGATTAATGGTTTATATGTAAAGCCAGTGTCCAAAATCACTTTTCATCATTGCTGCCTCGCTACTGGTTAGCATAAAATTCTGAGTTTGATTCCTAGGTCGGGCAAATTGGGTACCTATAATTTTGCCCAGCTGATAGCAATATGTTCAATTTAAACATAATTACCGCAAATACAGACAGTCGTGATAATATTTTAAGCATATTTATAGAAGATTGTCTGTTTACTCAACATGAGAAAGATTATACTATGCAGATAATCTATATATATATATAAAAATGAATCCCTATTTCCCTTGGTCACGGCATCACGCGTGAACGGCTGGACCGATTTCTCTTATTCTTTTTTTGTTGTGTTATTGTTAAGAGAAGGATCTTACGAAAAAAAAAATAAGAAAAAAAAATATTGATTCCTTACCTACGTACTCGTAGATAGGGTAGGTATGTAGGTAGGGTAGGGTAGGTAGTGTGGGGTAGGTAGGATAGGGTAGGGTAGGGTAGGTAGGGTAGGTAGGGCTGGGTAGGTAGGGTAGGGTAGGGTAGGGTAGGTAGGGTAGGTAGGGCTGGGTAGGTAGGGTAGGGTAGGGTAGGGTAGGTAGGGTATGAATGTTTGGTGATTTAGGGCAAAACAAAGTTTGCCGGGTCAGCTAGTTTTACTATAAAAATGAACCGCTAAATTAATCATAGAAACTAATGCTCGTAGCAGCGTAGCAAAGCGCGTAGCACTGCTACGCTCACTTTGTTAGCTACGCAACTATGCTACGAATACTACGATTTATTTCATTTTAGTGCTCGCCAAACTTCTGGGCCGCCCTGAAGACGACGACTAACGCCAACGACCTTGAGGGAACAAAATGCGCACTCGTTTCACACCCGCGCGACCCATAATTTAGTAGTTTTTTGTACTTTCCTTATTATTCTGTGACTTAAAAAAAAGCCTCAGAACAAAATGTAGATAATTAAATTGTCTTTGAGATGGTGTCGATTTCATTATAATACGTCCAGCGGTTTTGCTGCGATTGTCGTGTTTTTGACCGTTTTAGACATAACTTTACAAATTAATTACACTATAACATAGTGTAATTTTAAAACAAATTAAAAAAGATCAGAAAGTAAAAAAAACAAAAAAATCCGATTAAAATCAAATAAATCAGATTTAAATCAAATAAATTCGGATTTTTTGGATTTTTTTAAATAAATCGTCATTTTTATCAACCCTGACCAAAACACAATACACACAAAAACCTTTATTTATTAATATTTTTTAATAATTAAATTATTTTGTTTTTATTATTTCATTTTATCAATCCACCAGTTTCATTGTTTACAAGAACCTGCTTGAAACCTTTAGAATACATTGCCACACAACTAATTACTTTAATGTAATCAGAATGTCCTATGTCCAATGAATGTACAATAGTAATGTCCTCACAACAGTTATTCATATCACAACTCAGGTCGCCATTGTTACCTAGTTTGGGGATCACCGTCCATGCAAACTGAGTGTTTTAAAAATAGTTACATATAAGATTATTATGTTATAGTTTTAAGATTCACTATGTAACAATGAACAAATAAACTTATTGCTATAATCAAGAATGACAGTAATGATTGATATTATCATGCTTAAACGAAGCAACAGTAGCAAATTGTGCGCTGGTGTAATTCCAGTCTATCCAGTAATACCAGTATCCAAATCTGTTATACTGTGGCATTACTGAAGTTAAACGTTTATTGAATGTTATTATTATATGGAGAACGCGCCACAAGAGTGGCATTTGGCAAAAATATACCGTTTTATAGCCAAACATGATGTAATTGGATTGTCTACGTTATGTCAGTTCCAAGTTTGTTATCTTTATAGTTATTTTTGTTTTATGAGTCATATTAATACGTACGTTTTTATGTAATTTGTCAGTCATGCCGCACTTTAGTTCCCGCCATATTTTGGCTGCTTATGCGTACTAGCTTTATCCCGCGGCATCGCTCCCGTAGAAACCCACAGAAACCTTGCATTTTACCGCAAAAGGTTATGCGAACAACAAAAAAGTTTTTTTTTTAGTAATTTTGCCTATTTTTATTACAATCATATGATTTAACAGAAGTTCACATCACATTGTCTTTTTATAAATACTCCATCCTTCTTTTTTAACAAGATATAGGACCTTGAGGAAAAATGCGAAAAAACTTGTTGCTAAGATAGGCGTATAAAACGCAAGTTCCCCACGTAATGCAAACGCTAATGTATTGCCTGCCTAATGAATCGTTACGCAAGAAGAAAGGAAAGAGCTTTCAAACAGTTGCCTTTACTTGTGAGATATGTTACCTACATACATGTTATACATAGAAGAAATATCTTCTGACACACTTCACAGTATACCTACCAGTTCTACTACAGAGTAAGGACACACCGCGACTAGAAACGCCATTGCCTACCTATTAATAAATAAATACCGATAGACGCGATGCGATAGACCGTTGGTAGGCCTCCCTCTACGTGGAGTGATGACCTGCGTAGAATTGATTGTAAAAGAATGAATGAAAGCGGAAGAATCGAGATAAAACTTCACTATTGGTATTGTGTAATGCAAATGTCATATATCTTCAACTCCGTAGTATCTCTAAGTAGTCTGTGTTCAACTCAAAGGAGGATTTGGAAAGCTAACGCTAGCTTTCCAAATTAGTTTCGCAATACCGAAAAAGTTGAAATAAATGATTCTGATTCTTTGAAAGAATCGACTTGTTTCCTTTGCAGAATTCACTTACGCAATTAAGCTGCTGGTCAGGGTTGCGGGAATCCGCTGGATGCAAGACGCACGGGACCGATCGAGGTGACGACACTTGGGGGAGGACTATGTCCAGCAGTGGACGTACTTCGGCTGAAATGATGATGATAAAAAATAAATTGTATTTTGCCCGTACAATGTGCGATGAGCACAAGTTTCGGGTTTCATAGCCATATCCAGAATTGTCACAGGCAGTCAATTTTTATGAATAAACAATGACACTCAGTGACAAACTTGGTGTAGAAAGTTTTGACAATACTCTAGCAGTGGATGTCGGCGGTATCTCGGTAGTCTGCAATTCCATAGACATATAGAACTGGATGGAGCGTTCCCTATCTGCCTGTCAAATGAATACAATGAGAAAAGTGTAAAAGAGACAAAGTGGTCAGTTGTTTTTGGCCCTTTTTCTAGAATCATGATTGGTCCTCTTCACACGCTCTCAGTATCACATTCGTCACTAACCGATCGTTACGGGCTAAGATACAGATATTGACAGCACATCTGCTTTAACTCTTTCTACCGATTAGTCAAAAGTAGTAAAATTTGTGAAAGTAATGCTCACTACTAAGTTCAGTTATATAAATGTCTATGTAATACCTACACATAGGTTACGGTATACCAACACATTTTATGTCTAATATATCAGTTATTCTATCTACTCTGTGGCGCATTGCACGTTGGACGTTTGTCTTCATTTCTCGCCTCCCCGAAGTCACACTCTGATTTTAAACAAACAAATAAAAGAAGAAAAAATGGTTCCGTGTATGAGGAAGTTTATTACTTCGCTCTTCATGTGTTGGGATTAAAATTTTAAATTCAGAAGCACGCTTTGATGTATGCAACTGTAATTTGGCTTGTTTTTATTTGCGAGCCAAAAGCAATTATTTGACTTGAAAAAAAATACAGTTTAAAATATTACTGTAATATTGCGCCTGATTTCCTCAGAAGCATTAGGCAGTACCTATGGTAACCACATTTCGGCAAAAAAAACTATTATAGAAAAAAATACTGTATGCTGTTATAGAAATCTGGCAGTATTGGTATTTCAAACCCTCAGAAAGTAAAACAAAGGCATGGTAGTTACCCTTTCTGTATACTTAGTCAAGGTATGCATATTAATAACACAACATTAGGCAATAGTTAACGTTAGTGTTAGCAAAGCCATTGAACAATTGAACAAGGGAAGTCTACGCTTCGGCCTTTAGTTTAACTGCCAATAGTTAACGTCAAATAGTGGGTAAACTAAGTTATTGGAATGGGTAAAGGAAGTTTAATTAATTATTTATGGCTACTTTACATTGGAAATTCTGTATAAACTATGTGCGCCGACGTAAAAGAGGGATGTAAATATAATTAAAATAATAACATCCGTATGCAAGTACGACGCTTGGATAAAAAATATTACTATATACTCATATTAAATTTATAAAACCAATATATACATGTAATTTTTTACTTTTTGGAGGTTCCTTTAATTTTTATTATAATGTGTGATTTTGTTTATAAGGTCTAATACGATAATTACTTACACAAATCAATTAAGATTAGAGTCATGTAGTGTAACCATAAACCCAAGTTTATTTTATCGACTCCTTCCCAACTTCACCGCATTGACTTCCCAAATACGAAAAATACATCATAATTCTAGTTAAATACATCAGAATTCTAGTTAAATACATCACAATAATAGTTAAATACATCAGAATTATAGTTAAATACATCACAATAATAGTTAAATACATCAGAATTCTAGTTAAATACATCACAATTCTAGTTAAATACATCACAATTCTAGTTAAATACATCACAATTCTAGTTAAAACATCACAATGCTAGTTGAATCATTATACCAGCTAACCATTGCATTAACTTAATGCCGCACCGCACCTTTTCCGGTGTCTATTTTTATGAACGAGCAACATTGACAATGCATTAAGAGTCCTGAGTCAGAACTAAAACGACCATAGACTAAATAAAATATGTTATTGCATTCAGAATGCAGGCTGTTGATATATGGTCGGCTTTTTGTTATTAGTCTCTGGTGTTCAAAGCTAGCTTTTGGATAGATTTTCACAGAGATCTAAGGTTCATATGAAACTATTTTCTGGACGCTTTTCGTATGGAGTTCTATTTCGCAACAAGAGGAAAAATCATTTGACAAACACTGACAAAGCCAGTAGGCTTCGACTTTGATAGTTTTTTTCGTTAATATGCTCTTAGAAATGTGTCACTATAGTAGATTGTTGCATCGAGCGCAAAGTGACTTATTAATGCATGAGTGTTATGTTAACACGAGTGCATTAATTACTCACTTTAGCGAGGTGCGTAATCTACTTTTATTTCAACTACCAATCTACCTACCGTGTTAAAATATACGTCAAAAAATACGTCCTTTGTGATTGGTTTTGTAGTGATGAATAAAGATAACATTACTTCGTAGTTGAAAGAAAAAACTTTACACTACTATTATGGATGGTGCAACGCAATTTAAATGCGTTGATAGGTGTGATATCGTCACGTATTATCTAAGATAATTTCAAGTGCAAATTGGTCGAATTACCTCGCATTCCGTCCAATAAACGTACCTACTTGCAATTTCGGTTAGTAATAATCGTTTATCGGTGTGATATATATATCGGATCGCGTTGAGTGATCAGGCAGGTCACTTAGTGCCATCATATTATATGATTACTAGCTTCTGCCCGCGGCTCCGCCCGCGTGCGAACATATTCCCGCGATAAAAAGTATTCAGTGTGCTAATCCAAACTATAATCTATCTCTGTGCCAAATTTCATACTGATCCGTCCAGCCGTTTGAGCGTGAAGAAGTAATAAATATAAAAGCACACACACTCAAAAACTTTCGCCTATATAATATTACTGTGATAGTTATATCTAAGTTTCATAAAATCTGAACGGTATATTAAACACTTAACAATTTTTCTCAAGCTTTAAGCGCCCCGTATCGCTAATTTCGCACGAAAAAGCGTTCTCAAAAATAATAATTTCATTTTTAATTTCCTAGTGGTAAGGTTAAAAACGTGGCCGCGTTTCCATGGTAATTCGTGGAGTCTAAATATTCGCAGGAACGGGTGGGTGTAGTTGGGGGTGGTTTAGGGTTGTGGGGGTTCCAAGTTGCATTTACAGGTGGGTGATTCCATTTGCCGCCGTAATGAAACTTTGATCGGGAAAATCAATTGTGTTAGAGGGTCAGCTGCGGTGGGGGTCAGCCTGTCATTTGAGCTGATTAAACTATAGTGGTATGTATAATGATAATGGAATCGGCTGCTGATTTGCGGTTAGGAAGTTAGGCCGTGGTTAAGCACACCTGCGATTTGTACTTTTTTGCGACCACTAATCCACCTGCCAAGGACGGTGGATAGTGTTTACAGTAGAATCTACTAAAACAAAACAACCATTCGTTAAAACAAATATAAAAGTGGATATTAAACGGACAGTATTCCTCAATTTATTACCTGTCCATAAAGATATTAGATGTAGACAGAAGCTTTAACGCTGTTTTACGGAACGTCAGCGTTTCTTTGTTTTTGCTGTAACAATCACCTTTCGTCGAGGCAGCGCTTTCAAGCGCTTGGCTGGAAAACAAATCCTTTCTCCTGAAGGACGTTTTGACAGCCGGCCCGGCGTGGAAACGCTGCGGATAAAGAGAACTCGCAGTATTCACAGCACAATTTTCCGTTATTATTTAAACTTTTTGTAAAAGATTTCATAAAAAAACTATGATAAACTGAGATGAACTCAGTTCATAACCGTTCTTTATTCGACGTTCACCTAGCGCGCCAAATCCTTTAATCTGTGGCGCGTCAGCGTTATTTTTAATAAAGTGGCGAAATAATTTCGCAGGTGCTCGCGCGATGTGCAACTAAATACAGTGCAGGTGGGGGGAGGGAGGACGGATCGATACAGCAAGCTGCACCCCCTGTGTTCACCAATTGTTTGTATTTCAGCATGCGCATGCCTCATTGAAATATTGTGTAACCTGTGGAGCCGCTGAGCCAGTGATTTATTCATTACTCCAATTCATGGCGCTGGTACTCCGACGCCTTGCATTCCGACCAAATCCTTTGTTCATTGCGGCACAATAGCAAAGGGAATAAATAAATGTCGTGCTTAATGGCCCCGATTAAGAAATCGCGCCGTACGGAGAAGTCAGGTGGGCGTTACCTCCGTCCAGAATATTAACTACCTCTCTAGAACTATTTCTACATTCAGTTGTCTCTGCAGAGCCACTTACTACATTAGCAACTTTTCTTTGCTTTTTATCTTTTGAAAATATAGTCAGTTGTGGAGAGGATTGCTTTTTTCGCATTCCGGACATGCCCCCGGGACGTCGCGTGGTCGCTACTGGATTGAAAATCAAGATCGTTTTATGAGCGGATTTATTTTATGATACCAACAATATGTTCACAGTAGAAATATCACGGGACTCAAACTTAATCGTCGTACACATCTGAGGAATATTCGTGGCTTGCCGGCGGCAATCTGTGGCTCTACAGTGCCGACGATATATCTGTTTGTACGTCATCAACAGTGATAAATGGCTGTCGCACTGAAATGTCTTCAGTTTCCAAAACATTCGGAGTTTCGGAGCGAGCCTTTGTGCCAACTAGCACCGACTACGAAACTTGACGAGACCTTTGTTGTAGAAGTTAAGTTAGCATCGTAGCGAATCAGGCGAAGTCGGGAGCCTTGAGAAGTCTTACGACTGACACTCACAATGGACTTTTAATCGCTTGAGTTTCTCCAAGTACATTATACTTAGGTGAAGTACTTCGGAAGCTTTATAGGTACTTTGTTTGTGTTAAATATGTATGTCGTTCTACGAATCGATTAAGCCAATCGTCCATTACTTATAACACAAAAATACTCTGGTTGCCCCAATCATAATAATATTAGCTGAAATAGATGGAACTTCTTAGCCGCTTACGACTTCGTTTACCCGAAAAAATCCTTAGTTACAGGATAATGTTGGCTTGGCCCGCCACCGCCTCACGAACACGTACCTAACCCTAATATTTACTTATCCCAGACAAAGATCTTGCTTCCAATTTCATGGACGACTCTTTGTTTATGTATTGGCAAATGTTGCTCCAGAAAATGAGAAAAACGTATGTTATCGAGCGTAATTAGAAATTATTTTTGTTTTTTGAATTATGCTTTTTGTGTTTGTATTTAACCCCCAACGGAAAAAGAGGGGTGCTGTGTATCAGTGTGTCTGTCTGTGGCATCATAGCTCCTTAACGGATGAACCGATTTTGATTTGGTTTTCTTAGCTACTTTTGATTAAAATTGGTTCAGCCGTTCAAAAGTTATCCGCACTTTACTCTTTGAATCTTGGTTTTTTCGCAAGATATCGTGTCATAATTACGTGTTTCGATAGATTGATGATTGAAGCGGATCTACTACTAGATAAATTATGAAGTGTGAAATAAAAATGTCGGGGGTTATTATATTTTTAAATTTTACTTGTTGTTCATTTTACGCTGCTATCAACAGCAAATGCAGCGAGTTATTGTACAGAACAATTAAATTATTAAAGAAAATAACTTCGTACGTACGAGGGTTCATGCAGCTCTAATATGACTTTAAATAAGTTTATGTTTGGATGTAGCTTGTCGTTTGCACTCTGCAGCGTTGCAGCGCTTGCATGAGCCCAGTTTAAGCTTAATTTGGGGTACGTTTCAGTACATTTTCAACTGTAATGAATAAGGTTAACGAGGGCTTGCGAGCGCTGGAGCGGTGACGCGCCTTCATTAACTGTCTAAATTACGTGGCGGCGACTCACAGCCTCACGTAATAATAAGATTGCGTTATATTTATACGTTTGCGACGATTCCGCCGTGGACGTCAGCCGTGTAATTTACTACAGCTTAAGGCACGAATCGGTAGTCGGTGGTGCTGCATTTCTGCAATGAAATCGTCCGCCCGACCGCCGATCGTCGTCTTATTTGATTCGATTGCGCGAGTAAGCAATATTTTACGGAAGACTTGCCTTCCGCTGCATTTCGAATTTATAAAATGCGAAAAAGTAATTCTGAATGGACAATCTTGATTTTTTATTAGTTTTGTAGTCGTTTCTGCCCGTTTTTACCTAGGAATAATTTGGTACATAACCTTTGTTTTTCGTAGAGCATTTCCAGTACTAATATTGTTCAGTGCATACCTGCAGTAGAGTGCAGTTAATGAAGATTCCTAATTAAAGTTTTCCATCGCGCAAAGTATCGTGTTTATTTTGACGTATAATGAAAAGTTTTAGTTTGTTAACTCACGTGGGTTGTCGTGTGAACCAAACGCAGTGAGGATAGTGACAGTGTTGATCTAAATGTGGGAGGAACGTGGGCTTGCATGCTCTTGGGAACTGTTAGCTCCAAATAAGAAAGAATAGCGGTACTAAGCAAACACAAAAGAGAATTACCTATCCATATACGTAAGCCGTATGTTGTGACTTATTCGAAGGTACTTACAGAGCACCGAGATGCAGCGACGGCTATGCTAGAGAGCCATTTTACGCGTACAAAATGACGGTTTTTTGACAATTCTCACAGCCAAATCTTGTACTTAGCACACATTGAGCAAGCGCGAATATTTTAAATTTAATTCTAGTTGTACCTGGCCGGTGATCCAAATTAAAAATTTAATTTATTGCATCCATAATGTACATACACATAAATATAAAAAAAAAAAAAAAAAAAAATATCAGTTCCTGTCGCACAGCAACATTCTAGATAAAGTCAGTGATATTTTGATCTATGTGAGAAGATGAAGGAAAACTAAAAACATCTGATGATCATGAAACTCTCTCAGTTTCCCACAGTGCTTTAGATTTATAAACAAATGAACAGAAATACGAAGGTGTCAGTTTCGTCCATAGCTAATTATATATTGTGTTTTAAGGGACTGGAAGTTCTTAATTGCTCTTAATACATTTTCAATGTAAGCGAACAAACTTTGTCGTTAGAATGAGTTTTTGCTCGGCTACTCAGAAGCTTTTCGCCGCCTTCTGTTTGGCTGTAGGTTTTTGTCCTTGTTTAGCGATGGTGAGTGATTTCAAATTTTCACTCGCATTGAATTTTTAATGTAAAAAATTGCGGCGCCGTCAGCGGCAGAGGCTGAGTGACGTTTAATCTATTTTGCACGACAAAAACTTAATTTCAGTACTACAAGCGGTCTGTACTTTTACATACTTTTGTAGTATTTGTAGAGCACTGAAGATTTATTATGATGCTTAGTAAATTTGCATGCTATCTGAAGGAATTTGTGTGTAATTTGTCTTTCTTTACCGCGCCAAATTACAACGGAGCGAAACGAATTAATGTTGTTTATTACATTGTACTTACAAGTTAGACAAACGAATCTACTTAAATAAACGATGAATAAACTTGATGTAAAGAGAAAAGGTTTTCTAGGAGAACAGTTTTATTTGTTGGCTTTATTGGATAAACAAAAACGTCTGTAGCTCTGTTCATGTAGTTTTTATTTTTGTTAGACTTAAATGCCCCATCGCTGAGCAAAGGCCGCTCATATTCCTTCCTAATCTCTCGGTGTTGTGCATCATCTCGCGATTCTTGAGAGAAAATTTCCTCAAACATGTTTTTTACCTTTCCATGCATTGTCATCCAAACCAAACGTGATTGCCAAATTTCAGCTCGGTCAGTCGGGTGTAACTGTATTAAAATTCAGCTTCGAATTTTGACCTATACATACTAACATTTTATTTTTAGTTTTGTCCCTCACATGCATTGTGTTATTATATATACTTATTCATTTATTTGATAGTAATGTTAGTTTTGTACTTAAATAAGGTTAGTAGAGGGTAGTTCGCAAAAATATTTATTTAGTCTGTCAGTTAGATAACCTAAAAATATTTGAAACGTATTTTTTCTTTTGCCACGTAAACAAAAAAATACGACGATACAGTGCGTTGAAAAATCGTGTGACGTCACGGTGTGCTACACTTTAAACTGACAAAGTGACGTCACTAGCCCCCACTCCTGAACTTTGATGTGCTCTATCTTTGTCAATTTTTATTTATTTGATAGAGCAAAAAATACCGGTTCAATATTATTTGATGACATCACTGACGAAAATAGAATTATCATTTTTCTAACCAGGCAACATTCCTATTGTTAGGTGTAAGGGCCACCTTTTTTGATGAAAGCCTCGTCCAAAACTAACTAATAAGGTATGTTAAATAAAATCTTGTAAAATTAGTAAAACGCTTTATCTTTCTATTCCGATAGATTCGTTCTCGTATAAAGATATACCTAACGATGCAGTATAGAGATGTTCCCACGGTGTGGCGTGTTAGCGATGAGTGCAGCCGCGAACTTACTCTACAATAATAATAATAAACTCGGCCATAGAGCTCAGCTCACTTCGCCCACCCACTTCAAACACCAGGCTAATGCAGACGAGACATGACGTACGACAGGGTTAGTATTATACCTACCTACACTATTCATCATCATTATCTGCCTAGCCGTTTTCCCCTTTTCTTTCTAACTTCACACAGCTGAATACTGACATACCAGTGTTTTACCTACATTATTTTATTTATGTAGCTGTTTTGTAATAATTTGTTAGTTGCGGTTACTTAAATAATCTGTACCTATTTAAATATTTTCTATTTAAAGTTTTATTTTTGTAACTCGTTGATTAAATGAAATAAAATAAATACATGGAGCAATGACCATTTTTACCCGACTTACCAAAAAGGAGGATGTTCTATGTTGGATGTTATGTATGTTTTTTATATATGTTCACCGATATCTCCGTCAATTGTGGACCGATTTTGAAAATTCTTTTTTTGTTTGAAAGATTATGTTCCGAAATTGGTACCATTTTAATTTGGTGAAGATCTGATGAAGAACTTCGGAGATATACAACAGAACTCTTCAATAAATGACGGGAAATCACTCGGGATCTGCTGCAATCGCATGTCTGTTTATTGTTTATACCATATCATAACATAACATCACCCCAGTACGCTCTAAAAGGGTACGCAGATGTGTACAGTTCACCTTGGTACACTCTCATTTCACCGGTTAAATTCAGTTTCATGATGTTCGGGTAATCAATTCTAGCATTATAGGTACCTTATGTAACTACTTGCCTATTAGGTAGGCACAACTAAAAAGTGAAAAATAACTTTATTTTTGGAAGTCGGTGTCCATTACGCAAAAAAATGGTACCTAACAAAGACACCGACTACAATAACACGATAGGTACCTCTTGGAAAGATATACCTACGCGATTTACTTCATGTTTTACATAATTAAGTTTACTCGAGAACGAGCATCTTTGGCTTTATAATTTTAATTTTATTTTCAGTTTTAATGAAGTCTATAATGTACAGTCGAGTTGTTTATACCTTGCTGAGGTTTGTACGGAACCCTCGGTGCGCGAGTCCGATTCACACTTGGCCGATTTTTTTATCTGTTATAAAATTCGATACAAAATTGTGTTGGCAAACTAGATTACAAAAACCATTTTTCTTGCCTAAAGTAGGTGGTTATGTAAAGTAGGTCCCTGTCCACGAATAAATTCTAAGGTCCAAAGTGGGGTAACTCGTCTTTTGTTCGTAGGCTTTAATTAAAAGAGGTTTTGTTTCAATTAAATTAAGTTTCATTTGCACGACGCAAGAAAAAGTTCTTAATTGGCGGGAACCAAACACTTTCAGGCGTTGATTGCTTTAAACTTTTAATACAGCGGGCTCAGATGAGAAAACAATAGGTTTCTAATCTGAGACAGCTAGTGACAGAAACATGCGCGATCTAGATTTTTGTATTGTGCTCTGCAATAAACTAGCAAGCAACCAGGTCAAGGACAGCGGATAGAAGAATAATCAAAGAGTATTAATAAATACTCACACAAGGAATAAATCTGATCCGATTTATTCCTTCAACAATCAGTTTATCAATAACTATTATTATTCAATATATATTATTTCTTAGATACACTTTCGTAATACCGAATGTCCAGAGATTTTCATCCAAAAACGAACCGTGCGCCAAAAGCCCGCCATAATTTTTTTCCGTTCCCGCTTACGCTTAGGCATTCACATTTTTCTTCCTTTTTCAAACGCGGAAACGAACATTCGAATGCATTTCAAAAAGTTGCCATAACGAATAAACTTAAAAATGTCACGCCTGAATTTCGCGAAAGATTAGGCTGAGACCTTGAAGTTTGGCCTCTTAGGAGAAAAAATAACGTATGCGGACGATGCCACGCCACGGGCTAAATCTAGTCAGTAAATAATGTACAAATACGCAAAAAGGTACAGCTGTGATTTAACCCATTTTGGGAAGCTGCAAACATGAGTATATTTACATAATTCTTCCATTATTGTACTCTCACGATGCGATACACGCAAGGAATTCCATTTCTGCTCGTTCATAATTACTGTAATTAGCAGATAGCTGCACGATATGTGTATTTGTACATAAAATAATCATATGTTTGAAGTTAGTTATTTCTGTTTGAATAACCCTTTGGTGTATGGTCAAGGAACGTAAATTTTAAGAAGTATCAAAAAAAAAAAATTTTTTTTGTCTTGCAAATTATCTTTTGAGGTTAGCGATTCTTTATTTTTCTCTAAAAGAATTACTCACTTACGAATACATACTTACGTGCATAGGTATCTATATTATCTGAGGTTAAATATTTTTCGAACTGTCATTCTAAATTGACTGCAAGCAAAAATCAGGGTGCACGTAAAAATTACACGTACCTTTTTTTTGCTCAACCTATATTGTCCCACTGCTGGGCAAAGGTCTCCCCCATAGCTTTCCACTCTTCCCTATCACTTACACGTACCTTAACCTAACATTTTAATTTCTTCACAGTACAAGATGAAAAATGCCTCTTAGAACATTGGTAGTTAGAGTAAGTTGGATATTCTTGCGAACATGGATGTTCACTCAAAGACTGGACTGCCATGACAAAGTTTGTACCTCTCCCAGCAAACAGGACTAACTATAGAAGATTTAAGGACATAACAGGGAAGTTTAGACAGTAAGGCAGTATGAGTTAATATGGGTCAGTAATACTGTACATTCGAATGTACAAATAGAAGAAATACTCTAGCTACAGTTTTATTTATTTGTCTAAAGTAAAACCTAGTGTGTAGATGTTGATTCACCCACTTTAAAATACTTTGAATAGAATATAACTTTATTGTATATCAAAAAAGTTACACCTCTCTTTTACAAAACTTAATCCTATGGGTACAATGGCGATTTAATTTATTTGTAAACCTACATGATATCCAAAAACAAACCGTGAACGACGCAATGTTTCAAAATAATAAAACAATTGTTTAAAAAATCTAAAAAATACGCTTTAATAGAAAACCAAACCAAAAAGTGGAAAATAAATTGCAAGTGTGAGTTGCTTTTGAAGATGACTCTATTTTTAAATGACTCTACTTTTATCAAAATCTGATGATAAAATATTATAACAATTGACATCAAGCACCCCCCCCCACCCCTCTTTTTTACAATAATAATATTTTTTTTGTAAATCACACATATTCTTATTTTAAATTTATTGAAAATTATTTTCTACTTTTTAGTTTGGTTTTCTATTAAAGCGTGTTTTTTTTAGTTTAATTAAAATTATTATTTATTTTTACTTTTTAGGTTAAACGCTAATCCTGAAGATCCTGGTAAGGATAATGGAACAAACTATTTAAATTATTGCATTTTCATCGTTCCTTGATAAGTGTGCAATGAATTAAATTTATCCGACGTTTTAAAGGGGGTGTGAATCACGTTCAAAGATTCTGTTACATATATTAATAGATACATACTATCGGGGACGTAGCCAGGGCGCTACGTAATGATAGACAAATTAATTTACTTTCAACGTATATTTCGAGAAGCAGCGTGCCTGCCTCATGGGCGGCTTCTATCGGGATCCAACAAAGCACAGAGGTGTCTTTATATACATGGAAAAAGTCAAACAAAAACATCTTCATTTATTTTATGATCGAAATTCAATTACTTTTCAAGACTGTTTATTGGTTGCCAGTCCTAATATATGTAAGGAGTTTGCCTTTTAGGCAGAGTCCTCACAATACATACCAAGCTAATAAAAGCGAGTTAAATTATATGTTATATTTTTTATTCAACCTTTGTCAAAGCGAACATGGCGAATAAGGTGAACGAGTAGAATGTGAGAACATTATTTCTCGGGAATCTTCGCTCGGCTTGCGTGTGACATATTCGCTTATTACATAAATCATAACTACCTCGTTGGTTTAAATACCAACGCTCCTCTGAAAATAAGCTCTTGGGTTCGGTTCCCGTGTCAATGGGCAATGTTTTCTTTGGGTATTTTCTCTTTAATTTCTCAACTGCCTCGTTGGTTTTGTGGTCGCAAACGCTACTGTCGAGCGGGAAATGCTGGGTGCAATTATCGGCTCAAGTAAATAAATTACAAAAAAGGTACAAAAAGGTTACATTAAAGTTTACATACACGTACAGCTATATTGTAAGAATTCCATTGTAACCATTGAGTAATGAACCCTGCCTCCCAAACTAGGGCCACCTGTATCTTGAGATACAGTATTCAGGTAAGATTTTATACAATATGTATTAGCATTCATATACAATAGGTGGTACATAGTCATCGCAATCATAATTTAGTATCAATAAACTATTCAATAATAAGATTAATTATAGCGCCGATTCCTTTGAGTAGCTGATTTTAAAATGAGAATCACGTCTAAACGGCTAGTTTTATTTAAAATATATGTTACATGCGACCATTTTTTTAATAATATGATTTAAGAAAATTTTCAGTTTTATTCGTATATATAGTGTAATTAATTTGCAAAGTTATGTCTAAAACGGACAAAAACACGAAAATCGCACCAAAACCACTGGGCGTATTATAATGAAATCGACACCATCTCAAAGACAATAACTTCACTTAACGTCTTAAGACGACGATTAACGCCAACGACCTTGAGGGAACAAAACACGCACTCGTTTCACACCCGCGCGACCCAAAATTTTGTAGATTTTGGTACTTTCCTTATTATTCTATGACTTTAAAAAAAGCCTCAGATCGAAATGTAGATAATTAAATTGTCTTTTAGATGGAGTCGATTTCATTAAAATACGCCCAGCGATTTTAGTGTGATTGTCGTGTTTTTGTCCGTTTTAGACATAACTTTACAAATTAATTACACTGTGTTATACGAATAAAACTCAAAATTTGCTCAGGTCAAATTATTAACAAAATGGTCTAATATAACATATACTTTTTCCAAAAAATTACGACTAGCCAATTAGACGTGATTCTCATTTTAAATCCAGCTACTCAAGGGAATCGGCACCTTAATAAAAAAATAACAATTAAAGTAAAAACAAAAAAATAATAAAGTAAAGTGTGTGTAGGGTGAGTATAGCGCGCCGCACGTAAGTTGAACAAAAATATACTAACGTTTTATTGAAAACAAACGATTTAAACTGACTTTTCTTCTGTTTATACCACCTAACCGTTGACAATTTGTATATCGTCAATGGTTAGGTCATTTATTAGGGATTCATTTCGGTTTAAATTCAATCAAACGTTAGTACTTTTTTGTTCAATTTACGTGCCACGCACTATACTGGGGTGTGGAGTGGAGTGTGTGATTTTTTAGGTTAGAGGTGCTAATTATTTATCTAAGCGATGTATAAGCAAGCAAACTGTTATTGGGTTATTCTATAAGGAATTTCTCAGCTAACAGTCCAGTTAAATGGCACTTAAACATAATAGGGATGTTAACAAAAAAAATGTTTTTGTGTAGATTAATAAAATATATTGGACACGTATTTTTTCTTTTGATACGTTAACATAAAGTGACAACGATATCATGCTTTGAAATATCGTGTGACGTCACGCCGTTAGTACATTTTATACTGACATAGTGACGTCACAAGCCGGACTCTTGAACTTTGATGCGCTTTATATTTGTAATTTTTTATTGATTTGGTAAAGCAGAAAATACGTGTCCAATGTTATTGGATAATCTTACTAACGGAATAAATAGAATTACCATTTTTCTACCAAGGACTCATCCCTATTGTCAAGGGTGAACGCACTATAAGTTCTTAGATAGATTTCTGCCTAATCCCTTCATGGAATACAGACATTATTATAGGTCGAAACCACGAGTTGACACAGTTCCACGAGGTGAAGATTACAACCATCAATTATTCGCACTAATTGTGTCTATTATGAAACTTTAATGACCGAATGAGTGAATGAATGAGAACTTCCTACTAAACTATAGATGGATACCTGAATGAGGCCTTTATTTCCCGGTAATATCATTGTTCTTTGACAGTAAGAAAGATCAAGTTTCTTATAGTAATGTTTATAGGCTAATGTGAAACCAGACATGATCCCTTATATAGGTAACTAACACTCACATAAGTTCTGATATATCGGACTAGCTGTCGCCTGCGACTTCATCCGCGTCAAACTCGTAAATTTTTATTTTTTTAGTTTCCCGCCGGAACTATGATTCTCGTGATCAAACGTAGCCTATGTTACTCGTTATTACATCAGCTATCTACCAGTGAAAGTCTCGTCAAAATCGGTCCAGCCGTTTCGGAGATTACCCGGAACAAACAGACAGACAGATAAAAATCTTAAAAATTGCTTATTTGTTGTTAGTACCGTATATACTTTCACGTGCATTCAATAAAACGTTGTTATTTTGATATTACATACAGACACTTCAATTTTATTTATTTGTATAGATTACTAAATAGTCATATCCAACTCCACGGAGATCCCAAGTTATTGCCGTCATCTAACTACTGACGTTAAATGTAATAGGTTCATTCGTAAAAATGACACTCTCGTATATGGAAGTGCAAATAAAAAAAAAATCGTAGTACATCAATCGGGAAAGATATCATCATAATAATCATCATATCAGGCGAAAGACGTCCACTGCTGGACATAGACCGGTCCCGTGCTCTAGCAACCAGTGGATCCCCGCAAACTTCACCTGGTCATCGGTCGACCTGGTGGGAGGACTTCCAACGCAAAGTCTACCGGTTCGCGGTCACCACTCCAGAACCTTTCTGCCCCATCGACAACCGTTCTGCGAGCAATGTGCCCTGCTACTGCCACTTAAGTTTGGCAATTCTTCGGGCTATTTCGGTAACCCTGATCCTCTTGCGGATCTCTACATTTCTGATTCAAAAAATATATAATTATTTATAAAGAAACGTTGGTAAAGAAAATTTTTTTTTTTTAATGAACAGTTAATCAAAGGAAAAGTTTTTTTTTTTTAAAGAACGTTTGTGGACATAAGACCTTCAACTCCTGCAGAGTTTCATGAACGTGGCAAAAACAAACACTTTAGTAATTGGTTTACAAAACCTAGAAAGTAGCGTCCACAAAAATGGCGGGGTTCGAAAAACATACAAAATAAATAAAAACGGCATGTCGAATAACAAACCGGGGCAGAATTTCAACTAGCAAACACGAGGCTATGTAGCCGTCCGACCGAAATATAGATGGATACAAGCCTATTTGTTTTATGTTTCATATAAAAATATGTTTTTCATGCTCGATGATTCTCCGCGAGATTTTCGAGAAATTCGGCAGTTAACGTGTTTTATGTGATTGAAAAACATACGTGTTACATATTTTATGTATGTGTTTTATCATAAATCCGTTCCGTCATGACCACTGAAAAATGTTTGTGTTTCTGTTGTGATCCATTTTTTAATTTAAAAAATCCGGGCGAAAAGAATAATGAATGAGTGCTAGGCACGTGCTACGCCGTAGCCCTTTTTGCTACGATTAATGGTGTAATTGTAATTTTTTTAAATAATTACTTTTTCGTATTGTTTTTAATAATTCATCTGGACCTGTGCAAATAATCAACTCATCCTCTCACATTAATAACTCGTTTTTTTTCCAATGTCTGTTGATTGTCTTGGCATTGTTTTTTATCCTAGTGCATCATGGCGTCCACGCTACGAAAAAAAGAAAATAATATAATTTATATACCACGTGTCTTACGGCGTAACAAATTGATATAGGGTCCTGTAAGTACAACCATAAGGAGATAAACAAGGACACTTAACTGAAATCATCAGTCTTGATGAATATTTGATGTCGTTCCACTTCGCGCCAATAGTTCATGTTAATCCCTGGCGTGTTACTGTTTTTATGTTTAGTACCTACCTAATAATATGATGTAAATTTATTATAAACCACAGGTTTTTTACTTTGTTATTTGTTAATCGCAGTTTAAGCTTTAAATTAAATAGTATATGTATTTGTAACATTTTTCCACTACAATAACCATATTGATGCTCATTGTTTATAAGTTACTAGCTGACCCGGCAAACTTTGTTTTGCCATAAAAACACCAAACATTCATCTACCCTACCTACCCTACACTACCTACCCTACCCTTACCCTACCTACCCTTACCCTACCTACCCTACCTACATACCTAACCTACCCTACCCTAAACGGGATAAAATCCCGTTTAGGGTAGGGTATCATATGGCCTTCTCCTGGTTCTTAGCTACCTCCCTACCAATTTTCTGCCAAATTGGTTCAGCCGTTCTTGAGTTATAAATAGTGTAACTAACACGACTTTCTTTTATATATATAGATTTCTTCTTAACTCTACAATAAGGGTATCCTGTCTTCAGTTACTGTTCATTAAAAGACTGTCTACAAGTTTTCCTCTTCATTAGTAAACAGTTTACTCTCCGAAGAAACTCCGAACAACTAACTTACACGGTGTTTTTCCATTAGCTAACGTTAAAAACATCTGGAAAACATTTTAGCCAAGGCTCGTGGCAGTTAATTTCCCGTTGACGTTGTTGATTTGATTGAATCTTATCCCTAACCCAGTGAGATATCGGTATCAGATGGATACGAGCCGCATTGCTGTTGCACGATAAACGGGAATATGTAGGCCCATCTTGAGAGGACATTTTATTTTACAAAGATACATGGAGGCAAGAGATTTTTAACCCCCGACGGAAAAAGAGGGTTGTTATGAGTTTCACGTGTGTACATGTGTGTTTGTGTATCTGTCTGTGGCATCATAGCTCCTAAACGGATGAACCGACTATAATTTCGTTCTTTTTGTTTGAAAGATGACTTTAACAAGAGTGTTCTTAGCTTTGTTTGATGAAAATCGGTTCAGCAGTTCTATAGTTATGGGCGTTTTTTCTGTTCGAACCGGCGTATTTTCGCAAGATATCATATCAATAATTGAAGCGTGCCTACTACGAGTACTAGATACATTATGTAGCATGAAATATAAATGTGTCGGAGGTTTTAAAAATGGAAAACATTTTACTTGTGTTTTAAAATCACGTCGTTGAAAACTGGAATGACTTTAAAGACTGGTATCCGAAGAAAGGCATATTGTTGTCCCCATATAATTTGGGATAAGATAGCCAAGACAAAGATATATTTTATCACCGATTGTGATAAGTTCACGATCGATAAGTCCAAAGTGTATGGGATTGAAAGACATGCGCTACTGAAGTGTCACGTGGACATTCTCTTATAATTTTGAACTTGGATAATTGTCATTGCTGATAAACTATGACTTCGAGTTAGGCCAGGAGGAAGATGATCATGATGATACAACTGTTCGAAGAACGGTCATTGTACGATTAATATATCTTTTGCTCGAAAGTCTATTTCCGCTTGCATTTTGTATTAAGCAGTTTGTCGTTTATCTGAATGGAAAACAATATATCACGGGAATTTAACGCGATGATTTAGATTATTTATTTACCTATTTAACCCGACGTTTCGACCGTGTTGCGACGATAGACTGGTGTCTCGGTGTACTGGCTCCGTTGGGGCAGAAAATTCTTCTTCTACCCTCACATTTCTACACACAAAACTGACCGTGTCCTTATTCTGTAAGTTCATCGATTGCACAAAGCGAGGTAATGTTTTTTGTATCACTGGATTCCACGCCGCGGATAATTTGTAACCGTCATCCCGATTGAATGTTTTGTGTTTTTTTATTTCAATCGCTTCACGCACAATTCTAGAATAGAAGTAGCGTTCCGTGGAGAGGACTTGTGGACGATGAAATTCAATCCAGCGATTGCTGCCGCCTTCTAATAGGTGTTCTGCAATCGCCGACTTATTGAGCTGCCGGTTTTTTACAGCGGCGATATGTTCTTTGACCCTTTCAGCTATAGTCCGCTTAGTCTGGCGTATGTATGAACTACCGCAGCTGCAAATGATTTTATAAATACCCGGCGATTGAAACGGCAGTACATCCTTTGGTGTGCCCACTGTACTAATGTAAAAATTAAAATAAATAAAACATGGCAAGAATAACAAAGTTTTTTTTTTTTTTTTTACTATATATAGGCCTGTGTTTGACCACAATCTCACCGTGGTCAGTGATGATGTGGCCGATGGTGGTAAGCACACAAAGCCTAGAAGGGAACTGGCTCTCAAGTGCTGCTGACGGAACACACCGGAAGGTGCTTGGCGACAGATTTTCAACTTGAGGGTGGTTGCCAGCCAGGCGGGTACTACAAAGTACCCTACCACCGTGCTATGGTTTCCTCACGATGTTTTCCTTCACCGAAAGCTCAAGCTCATTGTAGGATTCGAACCCGCGACCTTCGTCTCGGTATCCGACGTCACTACCACTGAGCTATCATCGCCTTATACAGTACATCCTTTGGTGTGCCCACTGTACTAATGTAAAAATTAAAATAAATAAAACATGGCAAGAATAACAAAGTATTTAGCAATCATGGGCCGGTAATAACTCTGAGAGCAACACTGAATGTTTAATATAGGACAGAAGGCGTCCCAACAGGGTGAGGACAGGCATGACGTCTATTAATATTAAAGAAACGAATGGTTTTTTATTAAGAGCTCTCTTCATAAGCAGCTGTTAAGGAAAAACGTGTTAGGAAAAACAGATGTTCCTGAAAACACTTCTTTCTTACGTAATGTTTTATCGCGTGAGTTTGCTGTGAAAGATTGCTTTAAAAAGTTTATTTTCTTCTGTCGTCTCGTGAACAGTGCCAGCTTCCTTCTTCTTTTCGTCTCAATTTAGTTTTTATCCGTAGTTAACTCAACCAATAGTTAAATATGTTAACCAATGGTTTCACGTTTCGGTAAAACGCGTTAGTTCATCAATTGGTTATTAGTTAATTGGTCATATCTCTTCAACTTACTTGACTATTTGTGATGCCAACAATTGATAAATAAAAGCGCTTTACGGAAATTTGAAACCACTGGACATATTTAACCTTTGGATGAGTTAACAGCTAGTAGCGTACCAAAAGACTCAGCGTTGGAAGGCTTTCCACAAGGTGGACCAATGACCTGGTGTCGATTGGCACAGAACAGGTTGACGTAGCAACACACATGCCTTTGACGTCTGATAATTTTTTTTGCAATGCTGTCCAGAGTGCGCTACTAATTTACACTATTTTATTTTTACCAGTATGTGGAGTACTAAAAGAATGAAAGAATGTTGGTCTCTGTTAATGACAGTACCGTCTATACAATGTTGTTGTTGAACTGCAACGTAATTGAACGAACCGCTGCATTTCTGTGAACTGTGTTGAATGAAACTTGAGTGTGTGTGAATGTCGAAATGTGCCTGCATCACAATTAGGTAGATATACTATTTGTGGATGAAAAATTGTGTAAAAAATAGTCTGTACAGGGCACAAGCTCAAATAAAATTGACTAGTGAAACTTCACTGACGTCAAGGTATCGATATCCAAAACTGACAAATCACAACACTAGCGGCCGTTGATCGTAATTTTTTTTTGTTTATCGTCATGAGACATCTACAGTCGAAACACATCACGTCTGCAGAGTTTCTCCAAGTAAAGTTTTATATAGCAAAGTATCTACGATAATCGTAACATTCACGATTATTTTTGTAATCACTTAACATCAGGTAAGAAAGTAGCTATAATCGAGTCTAATCTTCTATCTTCTATTTTCTATCTTCTATCTTCTATCTTCTATCTTCTATCTTCTATCTTCTATCTTCTATCTTCTATCTTCTATCTTCTATCTTCTATCTTCTATCTTCTATCTTCTACATATATAAAAAGCAATGGCGACTGACATATCAACGCCCAGTCTAAACCATTAATGATAGAAAAGAGGATATTGATTTTATAATGTAGGTGCCATCTATGTAACGATTTTTCTAAATTCACCCCTAAAGGGTTGTAAGTCTAAGTTTGTATGGTCAGCTTTTTTTACTCTAAGACCGTCTGGGAGCTTAGTTAGATTTTCGACAACTGACCAGGAGACCAGAATCCTGAAGTTAAAAGAAACCAGGCCTGTAATCATGAGTGGAGACTCAAACTACCAAGAGAACAGAAACATAAAGAAAGAAGTGTATCCGGGGATGGAATCATGTGTGGTAAAGAATCTCAAACTACCAGGCAATCAGAATCATGAAGAAGTAACAAATCACTAAATCTTTATTAACCAGCCGAAGCCGTGGCGGGCAGCTATGTTAATAAATAAAACGGACCTAAGATTTCGTTACAGACAAAATAACTAACATCTGACACACGAAAAACCCCTAGAATATATGACAAGTTATTTTACGGCCTACTATTTCGTTATTTTTGGAGTCCAAATGAAAAATAATATATGCACATATTTACGCATAATATATATTTTAATATACATGAACTTCATACATATTAAAAGTAACACAACAATGGAACTGCGTAGCAAATAGCTTTTCATGATATCGCTTTAAACAATATGAGTTATCGTTAAAAATAATGGCGTTCGCTCGTCGATTGTAGTTTGTTGTGACGTCATAAATGTGGTAATTACACTGCGATGTGTGCAAGGGGGTGTAAGGGGGTAGTTGCAAGGGAGGTGAAACATTCTTGCACCTCAAACAAGCAAAAATTGCAAGATTTTGTGATTGGTTGGAACTAAAAACGAGTGACTCTGTTGACGGCTCTGACATGCCGGGACAGTTGGCTTACCGGCTTACTTGATAAGCTGACTGGACTACCATTTACAGGAAGAAGCGTAACTTGCTGTGTAGTAACCAAACCACAGCAATATCTGGCACAGTCACTTATGTTAACTATACGGCAAAACATTCCGTGAATTTAATTGAAAAATAAGTGTTGTTTTAAAAAAAACATTGATTATTTTAATTCTTCTGTTGTGAAAGTCCAATTGTCACCATTGATAAATGGTAATAATTGTATATTAGTATCAAAACCACTGCACCCATTGTGACCCAAATCGTAGTCATCGTCTGACAGCCCTGCCGGCTCTCTCACTTAATAATTCAGCGACACGATGTTGATGAGCACACCTAATTATTTATTTATATCTACACTTTTAAAAATAAGTCTGTTTTAATGGAGATTTCTTCCATTTAGTAAATTACTTGGTGGGTGGAGTAGCAGTCTTTAGGCATTCCCTTAATCGCGTCGCCGGCGGTCCTTGTAATCTTATAGTCTACCCACTGAAAAGAACCCTGTCTAGATATTGTAAAGGCCAGATGACGCCATCAAAAGAACCAAACAAGACATGCTACTCTTTGTCCTCCCTTTTCAAAAATAGAACGGATTTATTTTTTTCTGAATCAAAAATGGCTGTCAAGCTGCCAGTGGTTTCCAATTTCGATAAAAGTATCGTCCAACGCTTGATATTATTGACAGAAATAATCCGCAGATAACGAGTACGGTAAATATGTCGTTTCATATTATTATATTGCTAGTTTTTTTTTTTTTTCGTTATGTACTTACTAGTGTTATTTGTGGACATGATAACATCAAAGTGAAATTTTAGATTATAAATTCTATTGTATTATGGTAAGGTACCACAATTTATCGATACAATGTCCGTTAGACTAAAATTATAAGTAGCTTAAGACAAAAAATGTAGTCTTTATCCAGAATGAATTAAAAAACTTCTCGTTAGAATCCCCACGTGTTGAAGATGGTGGATCATAAACAAGGCTGGCTGTGATTATTTTTCCCCGTCATGCGCCCCACATGTGCCCGTAACACTAGCCGTAAAACTAACCAACTGAAGACTTCTAGTACCTACCTATTTATTTGTATATGGACTAACGGAGGATAAAGTTTCAAGTGCAGTGATGTTTTATGTCAACTTTTAGATGCTTGACGCCTCTTCGATGACTTTAACACATCTAAACAACATTATGTATAGTTAAGCGATATAAATTGCTCTTTTGTAAGGAAAAACATCAAACATTTTCCTTTCGTAGATGAGAAAGGAGGAGTAATATACGTATGCAGCTAAACAAAAGACTTTTCGATCCCCACACGTACGTGTGGTACATACGATTTTGGCAACAGGAAATATTTACAGGAAAAATAATGCTGGCGCGGTACACGGCTTTGTTATTAGTACAAAAACATAGTCAGGATGTGGACAGGAAAACTCGCGCACCTAATAAAGGGCGATACAATATTCAGTGAGCTGTAAACAAAAGAAGCTCACGCATGATTACCTTAAATACGAGGATATGTTAGGCTTCATAACACCGCACACGCGGTCGTTAGCGGCATCGGAAACGCGAATCAAATAAATGCGGACCACCCAAATATCATTTACATTCGGTCATTAAACCCTCTCGGTTACTGAACGGGATGCCGCTAATGTCTGACCAATACGAATTTGTTAAATCAGCCATAGTTCCCAAATTAGTCCTGTATTCCTAAATTACTATGTTCTTTAATATAATAGCTGACGATCCAAGTAGTCGGAAAGGTTAGAAAAAAGGTTTTCTGCCCACGCTAGTGACTTTCCACCGGCTAATTTGTGGCAAGCCGGCGCAATTTTATAAATTACTCGGCCTTCGAGAATTTGATCCGTTCCCTGCTCAGGTAACCGCATTAACTAGCTGAGGTTCGCCACCTCACTACTAGATCAAAGTCAAACTATTTGGTCACCCTTAAATACGTAATTACGACCTTGGTGTGTTTTAAAATGACACTTATCCTAACCATACCTATCTTGGGTCGACAAAGATTCTGGCAGTCCATGGTCACTTCCATTGTGTCAAGTTTGTTTTATTCCATTGTGTAAATTGTTTATTAATAGCTTAAGTAGGACAATCTTTTTTTTTATTGTCTATGTAACCAACATTCGAGGTGTTACACGACATTCAATGAAGCGTGATTTTCTTTGTAAATGAAACTCTGAAATTGGGTAAAAAATATATTTTTCATAACATACATTATTCGTTTTGGCTTCCTTATCGTGGTTACTCATTCGCGGGTATTCGTGGGTATTCGTGGGTTTTGTGGGAAGAAGAATGAGAAACTGATGTAACATAACAACTTTTTATTATGGCTAGAAGGGTGCGGTTTCAAAACGAATTTTGGCGCTAAATTAGCCTGGATAAAATGAATAAAAGTTACGTGAAAATGTGCTGAGAGGGCGATGCTTTGTTCGGGGGTCGGGAACCGAAACCAAGCGGTTATCTGGCTCACTGCGTTGCAAATTGTTACAACTTCACAACACAAAATAGGGCGGGCGAAGAACCACTGTGTCGTAGTATCACGTACTGAAAACTATTGGTAAAGCTGAAGCACAATCGTACTGAAATTAATGTTGGAGGTAGTGCAATCTTATAAAATTGCAGCCGTTTGTGTCACAAACGTGTGTAACATCGGCAATTGTGCGACTTACCTCCGGTTTCAGAATTCAGATATCAAAGTCTGAGAGTTTGTCAAACTCTACTTTAGCATGCATACTTCACTATCACTACATAATATAAAATAAAGTCCCCCGCCGCGTCTGTACGCGATAAACTCAAAAACTACTGAATGGAATTTCATGCAGTTTTCACCAATAGAAAGGGTGATAAACGAGGAAGGTTTTCGTGTATAATTTTTTCACGGGCGAAGCCGGGGCGGGTCACTAGTGAGCAGTAAAAGATAGTTAATTTATCGCTACACTTCTTAACTTTTCGATGTGTGGATGTGATGCGAGGTAGGTTAAATGAGTTTATGACTTTCTTTTATATTGAATATCAACTACCAACTAAGCATCTTGAACTCTACGTGTTTTAAACTAGGCCTTCTGTGCGTTTCGTTTAACGTACACAGTTTTTCTTTTTCTGTCCATATGGCTATACTATCTAAACGTTTTTCCTATCCACGTTGCGTTCGTTTTGACTATGCCAATGTCCTCGATGGTTTTTGTTTGCTCAATCAATATACGGGTAAATGAAATGCGATGAAAGCTGGTCATGTTTCAAACTAAATTTGTTTTTAGGGTTCCGAAGTCGATAAGGAACCCCTATAGTTTCGCTCTGTCCGTCTGTCCGTCATTAGCTTAGCTCGGAGACTGTATTAGAAAGCTATAATTTGGCATGGATATACATACTTAATAATTCCGACAAAGTGGTAAAATAAAATCATGAAAAACATTTTTTTTTCGGGTACCTCCTATAGACGTAAAGTGCGGAAAATCTTTTTTTTTCCATGGCCATGGCCATTCAAAAATGTTACAGGTCTGTGAAAACCATTTTTCGATTCAGAGATCCGTTTGCGTAAAATTAAGCTTTAAATTGCAAATTTTTGTTAGAGTCTATTGTCTGCCCCCTCTGCCAGCGAAATGGTTGCTTTTGGTAATGTGAAAAATTTCACGGTAGTAGTATATATAACGAAATTAAAAGGAAAACTATCACAGCTAAGTAGGCTTTACAAGATTACGAATAATAGTCGACCAACTTATAAAATGTACTTGGAACAGTAAAAATTTGTACAAATGCCATTGAAAAACTACTGACTGAGATAAATGTAACAACAAAAAACCCTCTTCTTAGTCTGCATTATTATGCAACTACGGAAACCTATTACTGCGCGTGGCCCGACACGCACTTGGCCGGTTTTTATTTTCTAAACGTTTTATCAAGCCAAGCGAAGCTCTAGGTAGTAGTAATTTTACTACTGGATTCTCGAACTATTTTGTGAATAAAATCGTGGTTTGGACACCAAGTATTTTCATGATTTCAAAAGGCGTGAAAGCAATGCATTTTCTGACTCCTGTCATACGGGTCCGTCTAGTTCGGGAGTTCAAAAATTGCTGTTAAAATTATGTCAATAAACATATTTGTTAATTAACTAAAAAAATATCGGCGAATCACAAATAAATCAAACTCAAGTCAAATGCTGCGATTGGCTATTGAACATTCATTCAATCAATCACGGCAGCGGGGCGAGCACGGCCTCTGTGATGGCTTGAGTCACGCATTTTATCCCGGTTTCCCAAATTGTGATAAAAATGTGTGACTTGCCTGTCACAGTAGGCTGTGCTCGCCCCGCTGCTCGCGCGTTAAATATAGTTTGTCACATTACTTTTGCGGCAATTTTCGTTCTAGAAACTCAAGACTTTGGGACCGTGTATCCTCTCAACGGTTCTTGTCATTAATTACTTTAAGTTTGAGCGTGAACTGCTAACTACTGTCTAAACAATGTGTGAAGACATTTGCGGTGGTCTGACTAAACATGTGGCGAGAAAAGGGATCCGTTAATGAACTTTGATGCAGCTAAGTAGACCCTTGGGCAACTGTCACCGAGCAAGTTAGTAGGAGTAGTTTTACTAAACCATTTTCCTGTTTGGGGTCGTTTTAGCAGATTATCAAACTGAGTGTGTGTGTGTTAGTATGCTCAAACGGCTGGACGGATTTGGATGAAATTTGGCACAGAGATAGATTATAGTCAGGAATAGCACATAGGATACCGGGAATAAGTTCTCTCGGGATAATTTTCGACATTCACGCGAGCGAAGCCGCTGGCAGAAGCTAGTACGAGTATTTATATATATACCTACCAGCTGATACCAGCGGATACATCTGGTTTTGGTCAGCCAGCTCGCGAATATGTATCCTCCGACTGCACAGCATGATTTTCTTCTTGTTTACGTCTTTTTAGTTCGCTTCTTAAGCAGTCGGGTTTTTGATTTTTTTCAATGTGACTTTATCGAAAGTGTTCTTAACTATGTTTGATGAAACTCGACGAAGATCGTTTTACTTTTTGAATCGGGGTGTTTTCGCAAGATATCGTGTCATAATTACGTGTTTAACAGATTGTCGATCGAAGCGTATCTACTACTATATACATTATATTGCATGAAATATAAATGCGCCGGGGATTTTTTTTTTTTTAATTTTCTTTTTTTACTTTATGTTGTGCTTTATTGAATAAATGTTATCTAATTTCTTAATAAGGTATTTCTATTTCAATGAAGGGGAAGTGTAAACAATGCATATTTTTGTCGACGAAAAATGTTTACGAAGGTCGTTCACTTACAAAGCATTACTTCTGTGTGATACGTGGTTAATTACTTCATTTATTTTTACAGCTAATTAATTGACTGCGGTTGTACCGCTCGGCAATCAACACAACGACTTGTTGTTACAATTATGAACATCTGTTTCGTACACGTTTCTACAAAATATAAAGTAAATATTTATAAATACACTAATGTTTATACTACAATTGGCTAGACACTTCTTAGGTCATCGTCAGAAAATAGTTGCGATGAAGAATTGCCATTGGATTGACTATATTGTATAGTAGCTGCCGCCCGCGGCTCCGCCCACGTGGTACTAATACTTCGCCCAATATCTTTATAAATTATAGCGTATGTGTTATTCTGATATATAAGCTATATTTCTGTAAAGTTTCATCAAAATCCGTTCAGTAGTTTTTGCGTGAAAGAGTAAAAAACATCCATCCATCCGTCCTCACAAACTTTCACATTTATTATAGTAGTACTATCATATAAGAATTAGAAGTTAAGTATTTACTTCTACTTTATTTATTATATACTTTATTATACACCATTTAAATAATTACAGGACAAAACATTTAAAAAGATAAGTGTACTTACAATGGGCGGTCTTACCGCACAGGGCAATCAATACAGACAACCTGTGAATGGAGTAACGAGAGGATATAGACATAGGACTTTCAGTGTACAAAAATATCCTTAATAATATTACTTAGTTAGTACATAAAATACATACATACAATATAAAATAATATACTAATAAATATCAAATATAGAACAGAGAAAGGAGAAGAATAGTCTAGGTAGGTAGTACTTTATCCTGAAGACTTGTAAAATTTTGGCATTGAAGTAGGGTACAGGTTCTTAACTCGAAATTCGCAATCTAAAAACTAGCCATATATCTTATCCGACGGATCTTCAAAGACAAAGGGCGCTCTTTCTGAGCCACAAACCGTCATTCGGTATTCAACATCATTTGGACCAGTAAACATCCTCTGATCCTCTACAAAACTTTAGCTCACTCAATGACCGTTACAATGAGCATTTATTTATATTGTGAATTGTGATGCTCTCATTTGTAAGATCGGAACTGTCCGTCATCAAACCAATCATTCTTCAGTGTATTTTAAAGCCTCAAAGGCACAAAACTATGGGCTACATTACTTGCATTAAGAAAATTACTGGCAGGCTCTGCTAAGTTCGCAAAAGAAAAAAAGAAACGCACGATTCAAAGACCTTTGACATCCAAAGATAAATCGGATCGGATTGAACGGATACCGACTTAAAATGCACGGGACAAAGTCGGTGCTTCTTCTAAATGTCTGTCGGCGAGATTAACTGCGGCTAAGCTGCGGGTGATCGAGCGATTCTTACGCTCGTTACTGTGGGGAGATCTGGGATCTCCTGTGTTCTATGTTTGCCTGGTACTGAAGTGTCAATTGCGAACGAGTGTGTTGGCGTTTCTTTTTTGGGAAAATACAGGTAGGTTTTCCAAAAAAATAAAATTGATTTTATGACATAGTTATGACCTAAGTTTAGTTAAACATGGAGGTAAACATCTGAAATAGATGTTCTTTTAAAATGGCGGCAAGATTAACTGTGGCAAAGATGCGGCTGATCGAGCGATTTCTACGCTCGGAACTGTTGTTGACGCTTGGTACTGAAGTGTCAATTGAGAACGAGTGTGTTGGCGTTTTTTTTGGGAAATACAAGTGGGTTTTCCAAAAAAACTAAAATTGATGTTGTATTAAGAAATAGTATAATAACTAAAGTGTTTCATTAAAAATTAAATAGAAAGGGCATACATCTGAAATAGATGTTCTTCTAAAATGGTGGCGAGATTAACTACGCCTATGCTAGTATTATATTATCTGTGCTGCGGCTAAGCAGCGGCTGATCGGGCGATTCTTACGCTAGTTACTGTGAGGAGGTAGGATCTGCTGTTTGCCTGGTATTGAAGTGTCAATGGAGAACAAGTGTGTTGGTATTTTTGGGCAATGGTTTGGACATTCCAATAAAAAGAAGTGATATATGAACAATTTGATATGTAACATACTAATACCGTAGATAAGGAATATAAAAAAGTGTTATCTACAGTAAGTAACTATCTACTGAATAATCCTAAATATTCAACCACTTGAGACGACACTTGAAAGGATTCATAAGTAATGTGCCGATGTGTAAATTAAAATTAATAATTTATGAATTCTTTTAGCGCAGTCGGTACCCGTAACAACAAGTTAACTTCAGCAACTTAAACAAGTAACTAAAGAAGAACACGCCATTTCCAAACTAGTTATTTCTGAACTGCAAATATCAGAACATATTAAGAGCGGTACCTTTACTTGCACAAGTAAAAGCTTATAATAACTCTCTAGCGAACTCTTAGGTAACGCCGGCGAAGGTAATAAAAACAAAGTTACCCTCTATTTGCACGTTTGAGTGAAGCGGTTGTAAAAGTAGGTACCTGATAGAGAGTACGGAACCACCAAGCACCAGGTGGCGACTAGATACGCCATTTAACAATAAAAATATAAGTCAAGTGTCCCCGGACTTGTAGACAGTTGTATACCTGTCCCCCGCGGCACTAGTTGTTCCCCGCGGCTTCGCTCCCGTGGACCACCCCACAGGACCCGTTTTGTGGATTAGCCTATGTCACTCAGGAATAATGTAGCTTTCTATTGGTCAAAAATTTTAAAACGGTCCAGTAGTTTCGGAGCCTATTCGGTACAAACAAACAAAAAAATCTTTCTTCTTTATAATATTAGTATAGAAGTATAGAAGAAGTATAGATATAGAAGTATAGATATAGAAGTATAGATTATAGTATAGATACTATAATAAGAGTGTTGGTCCTGATGGGAACCAGCTCTTACCCGCTAAATCCTCCTTCAACTCATAGTTTTAAACGGATTGCAAGATAAGCATAGAACAAAAAAAAAAGTGTCCAGGGAAGTTTTAGCTGTTAATTAGAAGCTGTCAGTTTGTACCGGTACTCGATGACACTCACTGTCACGCTTGATTTTCGTATGGAAAGTGTTGACTATGCTCAACGTCTCTAGCAATGGCCGCGATGCGTCTCCGTACTCTATGGTCTGATAGAATGCTAAGAGCTCACAGTGAAGTGGGCCAGAACAAATTGAACGACGACGACCCTGACCAACTTTTAATTAAATTAGAAATTACTCGAATTAAAAATGTTAATGCCCCTTTCAATGATTCTGCTCCAATATCCCAGAGTTAAATGTCCACTGCGCCTGATTTATCGGACGACAGTTGAGTAATTCTAATTTGAGTTTCCAAAGGTTCTCAGCTTATTCGAATATTTTATTATAACTCTTATTGGGAAAGCGCTGTGATGAATGTTTCGCCTTCTGCGTACTCTGTAATGGTTGGCTTGAAATTAATGATCTGCAAATATTTATTTCAAGTCTGAATACTGTTACAACGTTATTATCTTTTTTTTTTTTATGACTTACCTAAAGGTAGGTACGAACAAATAATTACCTTCTTGCCCTTGTTTAATATTATTTTGAGTCAGGACAACATGTTTTCTTCAAACAATTCCTAACTGATAAGTTTCAAAAATGATGTCGTTAAACTTTGAATCGATTACTTTTCAGCAAAATAATGTCCTTACAGTCATTTGTTTTTCTAAACCGCGTCCAAGTACAAAACAATATTTCGTAATGGACTCTTCATCATTAACTGTGCATTCTAATTTTGAAAACTTATTTTTTTACTTTTTCCGTCGCCTGGCACAAATATATGTCATTCTGCCAGCGCGGCCGAGGAACTAGGATACGTCGGCTTGTCGCCGTCCTTTCAAGCAGCATTCAACGCGCGCGCTATTCACGCGGCCCCAGGCCACCTCATTTAGGACACATTTTTACTTGTTACGTATTTATATATTTTTATACTGTTGATTACCTAACGAAATGTTTTGTTACAACCAGAACTTCTTCGACTAATGGTTTGTTGTGAATTAACGACATTCTTCGCGCCCGTCTTTTTAATGTCTGAATAATTCACTGTTGGATTAACTACCAAAGAACGAAGGACTTCGGATCAATAGCTAAGTTTCAAACCTATTAATGTTTAAGTAATTTGAATTCTAGAAGTTTAAGTTTCCGAGTCCAAATTCAGCAGATTTCAATAAAACGGCACTTAATTTGAATAACGCCTGCGGAGTAATTAGTTTTAATTACGATGTCATAATCATTATCGTTTGACTACTGCAAATTGGCCAGAATATTCGTTCATTTGCATCGTGTTCGTGATAATGGTAAGTTTATGCTGGGTACGATTCGATATGTGCTTTTAATTGTTGCATACTTGTATAGTTAAAGTAAACCTCATGTTATCGCTGTCTCGCTTTCAAGTGTAGCTTATGCACCTCGTAAAAGAGGTCATAATATATATCTTAGAAGACAGCTCTTCGCTCAAGGCATGATTCCACATGATACCTTACTAAGCTTCCAGCCAGGCTGTTATTTTCTCTGCTCCTTATACGGCTCTTCGGCTTTTAATTAACATAACTCTATACTATGGCAACGAAAATTAAAAGGCCGCGTTTCATCACAAGCTTTTCACCAGTCTCGAAGGCTTGGCTCTTGGCTCTTGTTATTTTTCGTCTGTACTTCCTGCCAAGCTATTGCCAAGACTTGTCTTGGGAAGGAAAAATAAGTGAATAACGTTTAATATTGACACTTCATTAGTCCGCAGTGCGACACTCTTAAGATTTTCTTGTATTTATCTGAGTATAAAAGATATTCATCAAAGAACTGTGAGGAATAGAGCATAGACCGAAAACTAGAGGCGTTTTTGTAAAAAAAAAAGAATAACCATGTGATCAGTTCAAACACAGATTAAAAGATTCTTAATACAAATTATCGATGCAGAATTTGAACATAGAATATGGTAACAAGTGTTTGCCCTGCTCATTGGTTAGTAGCTTTTATAAATATAACTCTTTAGTGTTTCAAATTCCGAATATTTTTTTTTTCTTACTTCTATTGTTACAAAGATACGTTGGCCCATCGTTGAAGAGTATTTCAGAAAACTTTGAGCTCTAGCTGTCAAGATTTTTGATAAATATCTTTTGTTTTGTCACACCCAAGTCAAAGCTTTTAGTAAGTATCTACCTTCAAACCAGCTTTGGAAATATTTTATTAATATTAATAATGGTCAGTGGGCCCAAGTAGCCAGTATTACCTAACCAGTATTACACTTTCAGGTTTTATTCCGTATTTGTTTTTTTTTAATAGAAAGCTTGTAATATCTACTTTCTGAACGCATAAATTAAAACAAGTTATGAAAGAGATTGTCTGTACATACGAAGATACCCTATATCGCAAGGGCTTACCTACAATGGAAGACCACTGGTCTGGAAGCTTCGTTTTATATCCAATACGAGTGCCAAGTCCTCATCACGCGCAATTTATATGTTCTGAATAAATCTACGTCACATATTCTCGCACATATTTTCTGAAGCTGTTTATATTCACGTCAGATAAGGAGACAAATTCTAGGATATTACGACCAAACTTACGGCCTTCGGAAATAATCGGAATATTGATACATTCTAGCTGTGATAAAATACATAATATAAATATGTACAAGATTAGTATTGTATTGAAGCAACAAGAACACATTTCCTGATTCAATATAATTACAAAAAGTCTGTTGGTTAAGGCCACATTTTTCTTTCCTTGAATTGGTAGTAAAACCTACCAATTATTAGTAGATAGATATTTTTAGATTTTCGTTAAATTTATTCTTTTCATATTTCTCTCAAAATAATTATGTATCTACATATTCCATTCCGGTGGGTACACTATGTAAAGGCAGTGAGCTAAAGTAGAAGATTCCATAGACATAAAGGAATTAAGGCCCGCATTATTTTATCTGTGGCAAGTCGTGCGTACGGGGTGCTGGTGCTGGGAGCGTCCGTATCAGGGGCGCGATAACCCACGGCCGCTGTATTCCACCTCTCCTTTATTTTTATCGTTGTGTACGATTAGGGAGACGCGCCTATGTCAATGACACGCCTCTTCAACAATTTGATAAAGAGAGAAGCTGTCATTTTTCTCGTTGACATTACTTACTCAGTGCATAGTCATACATTCACTAAACAAACAAAACTTATACTCTGATTTTTTATTTCGTAAACAAAACTGACATTTGGGGGTTGTCACTTTATCGTTACATAAAAATAGTGTCGTATCCTGACTATCCTGAGTGATCGAAAGTTGATCGAAAATCTGAGTAGATCGGAAATAGAACTATTTCATTTGTTAAGAAACTAGCGGTCCATAATTATTTTCGACTCATTTATGTCAGACTTCATTTTATCGATCGCATTTATTTAATTGTTGATTTAATATTTCACACAATAAAAAATTATGTACTAAGTGTATGATTACTGTTATATATATAAAAATATTACCTTTATATTCATAAAACATTTATTTACACCAATTAGTAAAATTAAATTCAGTAATCATGTCACATCGATTCGATGAATCACTTATGTTTGAGCCTACAACACTATGCTCCGCGCTTGCAAAATTAAAAAAAAATAAGGTCATTGGAAGCTGTCAGTTTAGTCTACGAAATTAAAAATCACAATATAGATAATTCTGAATATTAATTCAAGGCATGTGTCCTGTGCATTTTATTGTTTAAAAAGTTAAGTACCATTTGATTTAGGTAGGTAATTTAATTATACGACTGGGCATTACAACCCATTGACATAGGTTAGTTTTATTATATCCACCATATCTCACTACCTGCGGATATTACCCATAATACCCGCACAGTCAGCACGCGGACATTCTCCATAGTATCCGCACTTGCACGCAGCTGGTGCCACACTATGATACATGGCGGTCCCGTGTGCTGGCGCTCGCTTGTCACCTTATAATTTACTAGAATCGATTTACTTTGTAAAAGTATCTTTGAAATATTTACACAAAGAATTAAATGAATCAATACTTATTGTTAGGTATACTTACCTCCTACCTAACTGTTAGCTCGGGTTAACTTAGGTGCTAACGCAATATTAACTCATTTTAAATTACTCGTAATTAGAAGTAAGTTTCTCGGCTTCACATTTTATTATTTAAGGGCATGAAACATAAGCAGTGAGCTGTAGGTAAGTACTGTAGGTTCCGGCCGTGGGTTGTTAAGCCGCGTCCTTCCGCTCCGAATTCCCCAGCTTCAATCAAGTCAAATTACGCAGTTTTTGCTTTAAAGCTTTCTAAATTTAGTAACGACGTGGAATGTTGAAAAGAGGTCATCAGCTGCTAGCTCGACAAAAAAACGCAAAAAATGTAGAGGGTGAGTTCTACCCTTATTACGATTTTAGAGGTAAAAAATATTTTTGAGTTGGTCGGTATCATTTTGTACAGTAATTTCGAGTTTTTGACGAAAACATGGTTAAGAATTTAACTGTTTATTAGTATAACAAGACTGCAGGTGGTCTTGTTAAAGTTTGTGAGCAGGTGTAATACTGCCACATTTTTCCAAAAGCTGTTATATATTTTGCTGCATGTAAAAAATTTTACTCACTTCGTAACAATTTAGTGGATACTTAATATTGAAATAAAGTGGTACCAAGAAACTTTTATAATAAAAGCTGGATTGTCTGCCGCAGATACCTTTTAGCCAAAAATACCAGTGAGGCACAATAAAGTTGCGCGAGCGTTCATAATGCGGTTTCATTTAGAGATTCTCAGCATACGCCGGTAATCTGATGTAACATGTTAGCGTTTCTCTAAGAGTTTTTGGGAGACAAAGGAAGATTGCGGTGCTTCCGCATAAAATATGCAGAGCCCTTAAAAGTTTCGCGATAAGAGAGTGTCTCCCGACGCGTCTCGCGAACCGCAGAGAGCACAACGGAGCAATACGTCACCAGCTCACGAGTGTACACTTGTATATGTCGCAGGGACATGATAAAAACAGGGATTTGGTCAATTCCCTAAGAGATTTGATCAAATCACGGAGGATGTTAAAATAACAACACAATTTTATCATTTCCCTAAACAAATCTAGTGATTTGAACAAACCCCTAAATTGATTCAGTGAAAAGATAATAAAACATGTCCAGTTCTTGTTTACGTCGCGCTCGCGCTTGCTTGTCAGTTACCGCGCCCCCTGCTCCACCCCGCGCTCACCCGCGGCCCAATTTCGATGGGCGAGTTCGTGTATTGAATAGGTGCAAGTTGAATTAGTATTTGTGTGGCAGAGCCGACGGAGCCCCGCTGCGCGGGGCTCCTATTTCTGTATGCAGGGTCTAAAGTAACCTGTCCGTGTCGGGGTGCCCTAAGCTCCCGAGCTCGCTACGCTCGCTCTTATAAACCTTTAAATTACTACAGAAAAGTTATTTTTGTCATTTCACTGAACCAATTTTGAGATTTGTTCAAATCACTAGATTTCTTTATTGGGATTTGTCAAATCACCAGATTTGTTTAGGGAAATGATAAAAACGTGTTATTATTTTAACATCCTCCGTGATTTGATCAAATCGCTTAGAGATTTGATCAATTCCCTGTTTTCATCATATCCCTGCGATATATACATTCCACCACAAAAGTGCTTTGTGTTGTGGTGCAAGACAATGAGTGTTAGATGAGTCGACGACTCTAAATCTACGACTTATTTGTCCAGTGTGACCAATGTCTAGGATTTAAAGTTGAATTTTAAATCAAGCACAAACAAACTCCATTATACTGGTAGGTCCCTATGATGACTAATCATCCTAGTGTTATTTAGATCTATAATCGCTATAATTAAGACTAGTTATACAAGTGTTTAAATGAACATACTCAGCTCAATTAAACCCACATTACCACACCAAACCATATTTACTCCCACCAGCACACAAAACTTCAATATTTAATATGTTCATACTCCATAGCAAATTGCTTATATCAGGCTATTGAATTTACGAAAGTAAACAAACAAACAAACTAGTCCATAAGCGTAGGCCGTGTGCTAACTATTTGAATTAATAATGCATACATCCGAACAATAGCAATATGTTGGGAAAGTTTTAATGCCCGTCATAACTGTATTAGATCTCGGGGTCTAAGCAGCACTAAGGGACCGGTCCTACTACCGGCGATAAGCGAGTAGAGCTAGCAACTAGAACAGCGGGTAGCGAGTGTTCTGGCCGCTAAGCAAGTTATTAACCCCCGACGGAAAAAGAGGGGTGTTAAAAGTTTGACGTGTATTGCCGTGTATCTGTGTGTCTGTCTGTGGAATCATAGCTCTTAAACGAATGAACCGATTTTGATTTAACTTTTTTTGTTTAAAAGGTGTTCGAGTATCGAGTGTTCTTAGCTATGTTTGATTGAAATCGGTTCAACCGTTCAAAAGTAATTCGCATTTTACTCTTGAATCTGGGTTTTATCGCAAGATATCATGTCATATAATTACGTTTTTCGATAGATTGCCGATTGAAGCTAGGTATAATATATATAGTTTAAAAAGCATGAAATAAAAATTCGACAAGCTTATCGCACTAGTTAGTTAAGAGAGAGCCTTTGCCAGTAGTGTGAATGAATAGTCGGAGATCAACTAATATTTGCTGACAAGGTGAGAACATAGTCGATATACTTTTATTTATTTATTTATCCTCGCACTGGAGCGCCTGGCAGTAATTACTCCAATGTTTCTTCCTTCACTGTTGACCAAGATGAACTTAGAAAGTAAAAATGAATAGAAAAAGTCACAAAAATCAGAGACCACAAGACCTCAAGCACGAGAAGCGGGGTCTAGCTACTGGGCCACCACGACATCTTGTAGCAATGATTTGTAGCCAAAAAATACTTACGGAGACAAAGCTAGCAGCGTAGTAGGTACCATGTACCATAAATCGCTAGTCGCTTATCGGTCGCGGTGGGACAGAAGCCTAACTAAAGTAACTAATATGGCCCGAATACGTCACTCGTCTCACAACTTACCGTACAAACTAACGTATGAACGCTTTGGAGATTGGATTAAGATCTCTGCTGCTGTTTGTCGCATTGTTTTGACTAAGTGACGTCGTTTTACTAACTTATGCCACTGAATTTGGCAACAACCAAGTGGGTTTTCAGTTTTATTATGTTCTTAATTAATCTGACAACTTGACTCTTGTCTCCTTGTTGTTTTACCGAATAGATTACTCCTAGGCAAGCGTGCTTTACTGTGGACCGGTGGACCACATCATCGCTTACAATAAGGTGAAATAGTGGTCAAACGCGAGCATACCGTTACAAAAAAAAAATGAGAAGTGAGATTTGATCTGAAGTCGCGCTTGTGGCTACAAGCCTTTATTTAAAGACCCATATTGCACCAAATTTTATCTGTCTATCTAATATGTGTATTTATTCCTGAGGTCTTCTCTCGGAGAGGGCGCGCAGTGTATGACGGCCTGGAGGTAGCTCCAGGCCGTCATACACTGCGCAAGTTCATTGGTAAAAAAAAGATTATTTTAAAAATAAAAAAACCCGACTGCTTGAAAAGCGAACTTACAAGACGTAAACAAGTAGAAAATCATGCTGTGCAGACAGAGGATACATCTGATTTTGGTCAGCCAGCTCGCGAATATGTATCCTCCGTCTGCACAGCTATTTTCTTAAAATAACTTTTTTTTATTTATAACTTTTTAGTTATTATTTTTTTCGAATCAGGTACATTGAAACTTATAAGTGTTATATATTTTTGAAATCACCTTTTAAAACCCTTTATTTTGATAAAGTAAACCACACACGACGGGGTTGGAAGAAAAATAAATATTGGCCCCCCACAATATGGCGCCCAAAAGCCGCCATTTCCTATTTTCCAATTTTAATGTAACCAGTGAAACTCGCAGGGTTAAGACGAATGGATTGAACCATCAAAATCGGCCAACGCGTTTGGTCTCTAGAACGTCACATAGGAACAAACATACATACATAAATACATAGACTGATAAGCACATTACCTTCCTTCGGCAGTCGGTTAATAAAAAACGGTGTACTAAAACATATTTCGATGTCATGTGATATCCACAAACCCATTGTTGTAGCCTATAATAGAATATGGGTTAATTGAAATTGTAGGTAGACCATAATACGCACTACAGAGGCAGGCTGTACACCACACAAACCAATCTATTCTCGCGGCGTGCCAACCTACCCGCAGTGTAACAACATACCCGCGGTCAAGTCCTTGATGAGGCCCGGCCATTAAGGACTCATCGCTCAAACGATATTACTTCTTCATGACCCAATAAACTTATTTTAGTGCTAAAATGGTTTTACGATTATGCACGGTATTCATTTACGCTTGTAACTTGGGTTACCATTTCAAAAATTGAAAAGCTCTTTCAAAAAGTTGGACTTGTACAAACAAATCCGGACATTTTCGTCAAGAAAAATAAGTTTTAAATCTAAAACAACTACAAACAATCACGGTCTGAAAAGTATGAAACAAGAAAATATTCTGAGAGCATAGCGATACGGTCTCCGTATGAAAAAAAAACTAAATTTTGCCCTCCTAGCGAAAAAGCCGGACAAAATCCGGACAAGAGGCCAAATATCCGGACATGTCCGGATAAACACTGATGGTAACCCTACTTGTAACTATCTGCTGATGTTTAGATATCATTTTGAATGATATCTTTTCTTTTGTAAAATCTGTAAAACTTAAGGGTAGGTTCGTTTTGACTTATGACTAGTAAGGGCCGGTTTCTATGTGAGAATTCGGATATAAAAACGTGTCAAACCCTAATAATAGGGCAAAAGTTTGACAGCTTTTCAGATAAGGTGCAGGGTACAGGTACAGGGTTAAATTAAATTAATTAGAGAAACTCCGCTGACGTGATGGGTAGGTAATATTGACCCCTAATGAAGACAACATACAAAAAAACTTATTTTTTCAAATGCTACCTTCAACTGCTGACTACGGGTTCAACGGCACCGGTTTTACATTTTTGTTTTCTTTTTGGGTTTACCTACTGAAGGGTATTATTTGCTGGCAATATAATGCCATTCCCTCTCAAAGACCCAGCAGGAACATTATAGGCTGAAATCCCATTTCTTTCTACTGACAGAAATAATTATATTACTGGGAAACGCTAGACGCGTATATAACTTACTTTATTTTAAAAAAAATAAAACAGAAAACCGGCCGGTGCAGAAAACCTCAAACGGCGCAAATATAACAACCTTATTGGAAGTTATATGTTTGAGCCGTTTGGGGTTGAAACATTAGGTCCATGGGGTCCGAGTGCGCATCGAGTTTATCGAGAAATTAGCACAAAGCTCGTCGACTCTTCACGTGACCAGAGGGCTGGCCTTTTCTTCGGCCAGAGAATTAGCATTGCCATACAACGTGGCAATGCCGCCAGCGTTCTGGGCACGTTTCCCATTGACATCGATGTGGACGAATTTTTTGATGCACAATGAGCTTTTTTTGCCGTCTGCCTTTTGTATTTGTATATAGGTTTGTTTTTCTTAGAATATTCAATTGTATATATGTTAATAAATAAAAAACAATGACTTCTTTATTTTATGTAAATATGTATAAAGGGAATAAGCAAAGTTATGTTTAGTTAAAGCAATTTATTAGTAAACAACGTTTTGGGTAGGCAACTAGGCACTGATATACATAGGAACAAAAGTTTTTTAATTAAATCGTAGAAGAAAAATAAAAAGAACACGAAGCTTCAGGCAAAATTGTGGTTTTGACAAAAAAATATTAAATAAGTACATAACTATTTATGTACAACATTTTACTATAAAATGAAAAGTATATTACATTAGATTAATTTAATCAAACTACTTTCTACTTTATGTTTTGTTTAAATGTCTATTAGTAGTCACACGCAGCGGATCTTTATGTCTCTGAAGTTGGCTCTGCGAACCATTGCGCAAGAAACAGTTTGTCATCGAGTGTACCGCATAGAATAAGCGAGATAGGACGATGCGACAAACTTAAACACGTGCAAGAGGCAGTTATACAATGCTATTCCTACTTCAACATTGACATAAAAATAGCAACTGCGCAGGGTCTTGCAGCCAACTTCAGAGACACAAAGATTCACTGTGACTACTATATTATTTATCATCATCATCATATCAGCCGAAAGACGTCCACTGCTGGACATAGTTGTGACATAGACATAGTGCTGTCTATTAGTTATTTCTGGCTAGTTTAACCCACCATATTATTAGCGTTTTAGCCAAATAAGTGAGCCCATAACAGACATAGTAAAGATAGAGATTGATTTCAAACCACATACCGTAGGTCTGCAAGATCTTATGCTTGAAATAATTTCAAATTACTTACTATATACTACTTTATTAGTACCTATCTTCTGTTATGTAATACGAAAAGCCACTCCAACTAAAAGTCTTAACAAACAATTGTTTGTAGCTCCACTTTGTAAACTTCACAGAATTCATTAAATTGAAGAACTAAGAAAGTAGCTACAATCGTTTCGAGTCAATTGAACTCTTCTTATCTTTCAAAACTCGATTTGTATAGGACTTGCGTTTTACCCGCGGCTTCGTTCTCGTGGCTGAACCCGCAGAAAAGTGCAGGCTACTTTTTCGGGATAAAAAGCGATGACTGACAGCGAAAGAGTAGAGTTCTATTAGGGAAAGTCTTAATTGGATCAGTATTTTCAAAGATTACAGATTACGAACAAAATTTATAATCGGATTAGTGTACATCGAGACTCAAGATGTAGGTATGATCCAATCCCTTTGCTAACATATAAACATTCAATTTTACATCTTTTTAATGTACGACTTATTTCTAAAAATCTCGAAGTTATTTAGCTACTGATAGGGTTGTTGCGCCCCAGTAAAATGACGGTAACTTTTTTGGAAGCTTCCACGGAGTTTTATCGATAACATGAACAAACTCATGTTTTACAGCTGCGTTTTACTTGCCCACACTCGTGCACGTTCACTAATATTATTAGAATAAAAATCCACCATTTTTACACTATTCATATTCAGTTTAACACAATTTTAGGAAAATCAAACAGAGAAGCAACATAGACGCCATCACGCTCCCGCCAAAACTCGATAGCGTTGTTGTAGTAGATTCTTTATTCAAATTAATCTCTATGGAAAATTTAAATATAAATGTGCTAAGCAATCACAAAACAGTGTCGAGATTTTAATAAATAAGGGTGTTAATGTTATGATAACTTTGAAGAAGGACAACGAGCGGTGAGATGGCCAGAGTATATAAAATAGTTCGAAATTAATGTGCACGATAACAGTTTTCAACCACTTTTATGATAAAATATCTGTGCTCAGCAGTTTTGTCCGACAGTGACGACGGTCAGGGAATTTTTTGTAGATTGTATCCAACCGCACTTTTTTGAGTACACATTTGATACTGTATTTGGCAGAAATTGGCCTAACAAATCATATTATGTAAGTAGTAATATGAGGCGTTGATGCTGGGTCCCGGTTGAGCATAGACGTACCCTACTCATCCCGTGATGGTATGAATGGTGACTGAAAGACTGTCCGGACTCAAAAGGATGGGTACCATCAGTGTCCTATACTTTTAACAACGCACTGATCTTAAAGTAATCACACTAAAGTTCACAAATAAAAAATGATTTTACGTACTCCAGAAATTTACTGTTGATCATGTGTTTATTTATAATACTAGCGAACCGCCCGGCTTCGTCCGTGACAAAATATACACAAAAACCTGCCTCGTTTCTCACTCTTTCTATTGGATTCGTGAAAACCGCATGAAAACTCTTTCAGTAGTCTTTGAGTTTATTTATTTGAAATAATATGTAGTGATATATTTACTAGCTTTTGCCCACGACTGCGTCTGCGGGGATGGTATAAAATGTGTTCAAATTTCATCCAAATCCATTGAGTAACAAACGTGCAAACTTGCACATTAATACATTAACGAGCATTGAAAAAGTTCCAGTGACATAACACCATTACTCCTAAACGGGAAAGGCTAGCTTAATGACGCTGCCGCTGTCTGCAATATTGAAGTACATTTAACAGCGCATCAGAATATTACCAACTAAAAACGTAAATATTGTGTTCAAATTTTTAAATTAAATGTGAAAAAATTAAATTAAGGTGTTTGCAAATTTTGTGGGTGGAACTTTTTCATTACTCGGCAGTTTATATTAAGTTGGATGTAACATCTGACCCTCTATCATGAAGCCTGCCATAACATTGCGAAATATGTACAAACGAGATAGAATTTGGTACTTATATCTCGTGACCCTGAATATATTCCACATCCTTTAATATTCCATTCATTCGTTACAGCTCCTTCCTTTAATATCGGCCATCCGGCCCATCTCATCTTTATTATGTCCGTCTCAATTGGATGTTTTCCAACATGTTTGAATAACGATCATTATTGTGAACGTATGGATTGAAACTTCTTAATACCTAGACGTACCTTCAAGGCATAAAAGGCTGATGTATCATGAAGCACAGACAATATAAACAACAATTATAGAACAAAGTTTTTTAGATACTAGGATCCCAAGTGAAATTGATCCAATTTTCGAGGAACACTATACGGACTGCGAAACTACTCGCGGTTCAGATGAACTTCTGTAAACATCGATAGTTATAGCCTGAAAGTTTTCAGCTTGCCCAGATGAAAGCCTTGGCATGTATACTTTTTATTCAGATTCGTTGACCTGTAAAGTCGAGATTACCTAAGTTTGAAACATAGCACACATAAACATCAAAACACTGAAATTTTCGCAGACTAAACTTGATTTAGATATAGCAAAATGTATGTTCGTTAGTATATTAACGAACACAGTGTCGTGAACAACGCGGTAACTCCATTATTTTCGTGTGCATCACCGACGTAATCCAGTTTGAACCGGAGCGAATTCGCTTAGGCGGTTATATCCGCATTTAACTAGTTATACACGCACTGGTAAAGTCTGGCTGAGCGTTCAGATTTTGTTTGTAAATAGCCTTAGCGAATTTTATCATATAAAATTGCTTGAACAACCAATGTTTTAAGTGGAATTACTTGGTTTAAATAAGGGGTGCTAATTAAACAGGCTTCTTTTTAACCGACTACCAAAAAAGGAGGAGGTTCTATGTTCGACATTATGTATGTTTTTTTTTTTTTTTTTTTTTTTTTTTTTTTTTATGTATGTTCACCGATATCTCCGTCAATTGTGGACCGATTTTGAAAATTCTTTTTTTGTTTGAAAGATTATATTCCGAAATTGGTCCCATTTTAATATGGTGAAGATCTGATAAAGAACTTCGGAGATATACAACAGAACTCTTCAATAAATAACGGCAAATCTCTCGGGATTGCTGCAAACGCATGTCTGTTTATTGTTTATACTATTTCATAACATAACATCACGCCAGTATGCTCGAAAGGGGTATGCAGATCTCTCATACATCATTTCACCGGTTATATTAATTTTTCATGTTATTCGGGTAATCTATTCTGTCGGTATAGGTACTTACTTAACTACTTCCCTATTAGGTAGGTAAAACTAAAAAGTGAAAAATAAAAAGCTTTTTCACAAAAAAATACTACCGACTTCCAAATAAGAAAACTAGAAAGTGAAAAATAACTTTATTTTTGGAAGTCGGTGTCCATAACTTAAAAATTTGGTACCTACCAAAGACACCGACTTCCAAAAATAAAGTTATTTTTCACTTTCTAGTTTTCTTATTTGGAAGTCGGTAGTATTTTTTTGTGAAAAAGCTTTTTATTAATATCATTATTCGCCCCCAAAAATGTATGTTGCCTTCTAAATTACTAAGTCAGCCACAATTAACGAGCATCTAAATAATACTATGTTAGCCACTAGTTATCTTCTATGTAAACCACTCTAAATACAACTCAGCATGATGGTTATTTTTTAGCATCTAAATTTTTAACATGCATTCTAACAGTAAATTTCTAAAATACTATTAAATGACATCAAAAAATATATTTATTTAGCTTCAAATTTTTTAACTCAGTACGTTTAAAATGTAACTAATCCCATATTAATTGATCGTAAAAAAATTGCAAAAACATTTCATCAAATAGTATATTGGCCACTAATATTACCAGAAGCTATTGAGGAGAGACAAAATAAATGACTTTATTTTTTGGTTTTAATATAGAATAGGTGCAAGTTGCATTAGTATTTATGCGACAGAGTCGACGGAGCCCCGCTGCGCGGGGCTCCTATTTCTGTATGCAGGGTTTAAAGTAACCCGTGTCGGGGTGCCCTAATATCCCGAGCTCGCTACGCTCGCTCTTGGACTTATTCATTGACCGTCATTTATTATTTTAAATATAATATATTATTTAAAATTCCTCGTCAGAACAGTACAGTGGTACTTCATTTTCACTTTAGACGTCATAACTAATTATTACTCATCGAAAACTTTAATTTAATTACAGCGAAAACAATTGCAATACGAACGCACGAACGACAATAAACAATTACATGTGATCAACTCAACTCGTCGTCACATGAATCGAATGGCGCTCTCTGATTGGTGCAAATGGCCGGTCGCTGTCGTCTCGCGTACTCGCGCCAAATCATGCAGGGGCTATTTTCACGATAAAAGAATATGATGTATTGTTTTACATGTTAAGTTATAATAAATGATGCTTTCTGTAGAAGCTTGAATTATATTTTTTTGAGGATATTGCGTTGAAGCTGTAAAACGTAAAATGGTGACAAGATATAAAATCCGTGGCCGAGTTAGTAAATTACGTGGCAATGTATAAATAAGAAGGACAAGTCACAATAATTGATGATCTTTACTTGACACTTTCTGTAGAATATTTAGTTGGCGTTGCAAAAAAGACGAATTAGTTTATTAGAGGCTATGTCATTTTCCCGTTGCTTAGTTATAAAATTAGAAGTTTAATCACGTGTCCAATAAATAATTTTGTGGCTAGACTTATAATTTCCCTTAAATAAGGTGCCCATTTCGCTAAAAGCTTAGCCTTTTTAGGGGTTCTAAAAATGGGGGTATTAAAAAGTGTGTTATTAACTTTCACGAGCGACATTTACTTTGCTTTGTTTCTCTCGAGCACAAAAGATTAAAATTTAAATACTTCAGCTCCATTTACAATTAAAATTCGAACAAAACATTGCGGCGCAGCGTGTACCAGAAAATCACCGCGCAAATTCGTTCTTATTTTTTTTTTTTTCACAAATTAAGGAAGGTGCCTTAACAAAGTATATTTGTGCGAAACCCTGCCCTGACTTCAATTACCACGAGTACTGCTGAATTTTTAAAGCAAATTGTCTTAAAAAGGTAGATGCGCACTTTGTGAGGCAGCGAGACAAAGGCGGGAAGTTATGTACCGTGATATTTATTCAACGACGCTCCACCGATGCTGGGAAAACTTCTAAACTTTACAATTTACAGGGAAAAATTCTTTTAAGTCTCATTTATAGTGTAGGAGGGCTGGTGTCTCTTTATACTGGAGATAAATGTAGATACCCAGACATTCTTGGAGTTTACGTTTTGCTTTTTATGACTTGTTATCAGGGACCTCGTTCTGAAGTTGGCCGTAATTTGTATTTTAGCTGGCATGATAAGTTGAAAAGAGATGGCGTCGTTTTTTCTTCCGTAATAACAAGGAATACGTCAACATAAAAACTAATTGATGATTTCTGTTAAATGATATGGTAAATTGCAATGAGTACGGACTAGGACTACGTACACTATGTTTACAATAACATTTGCATATCCGTTTGTCTTATTGTAAGTAGTAATCTGTGGAAAATGAAGTGGGTAGTATATTTGTTAAGTCATATGTTTAAGACAATTTGTATATTTTTAGTATACTACTGTTTCATATCATATAAAATAAATATATAAATATAAGAACCATGAAGCTGATTAATACTTTCCGTAAAAAATAGTTTTCAACACTTAATATTGATAGCTACCTTTATTAGAGAATCCGATCTGCCGTGTGGTCTGGCAATCGTCTCGAACAAATTGACATAATAACCAGCAGAAATAAAGACAAGAAGTTGTAAAGTGGAATTGTATTGACTTAAACTTTGCGTTCAGCTGGACTAGATGCCAACTTGTAGAGTTTAACAGCTTTAGTAGATATAATATAGATACAGACGTATGTAACTTCGGGCAGTTGCCAGTTGGATAAGAAGAAAAACTCAATCAATCAAACTATTATCAAAATTAACATGATTGTTGACCGATTTCTGAATTGAGAATTTGGAATTCAGAATGTGCCAAACCCTACCGTAATGCCAAAGTTTGACAGTTATTTAGGCTAAAGTAGAGTTTGACAAATACTTAACTTCAAACTGGATGACATTTGGCACAGAGATAGATTATAGTCTGGAATGGCACATAGACTAGAGATATAATGTTCCCTTGGTATAAAAAAAGCACTTTTAACGCAAGCGAAGCTGCTGGCAGAAGCTAGTTACTACATAAATAAAATACATAAAACAAGTTGACAAAAAGCAGATCTCGCGCCCGAAACACATGCCTAATACATTTGGCATTATGAAGTGCGGCTACAAGGATACAACTCGTATAAATAGGTAATGTGTGCGAGTATTACATTACCTTTTTAGGGTTTCGAAGTCAACAAGGAACCCTTATAGTTTCGCTCTGTCCGTCTGTCCGTCCGCAGCTTAGCTCAGAGAATCTAAGTACTAGAAAGCTATAATTTGGCATGTATTTACATATTAATAATTCCGACAAAGTGGTAACATAAAATCAAGAAAAATATTTTTTTTTCGGGTACCTCCCATAGACGTAAAGTGGGGATGTATTTTTTTTTCTCATCAATCACATGGTGTGGGGTATCATTGGATAGGCCATTCACAAATATTATGGGTTTGTTATTACCATTTTTCGATTCATAGATTCGTTTGCGTAAAATTAAGCTTTAAGTTGCAAATTTATTTTAGAGTCAAGTGTCCCCCCCCCCTGCCAGCGAAATGGTTGCTCTTGGCTATGTGAAAAAATTCAGGGCAGTAGTAAATATAATGAAATTAAAAGGAAAATTATCACGGATAACAAGGCTTTACAAGTTTACGAGTAATAGTCGACCAACTTATAAAATGTACTTGGAACAGTAAAAATTTTGTACAAGTGCCATTGAAAAATTACTTAAATAAAGTTGATAGCTGTGTAAAACAGAGTAAATATAATGCTTACGAACCATGTAAAAATATACAAAAATTAAATCATAACAGGCTTTACAAGTTTACGAGTAATAGACGACCAACTTACAAAATGTACTTGGCACAGTAAATATTTTGTACAAATGCCATTGAAAAATTACTTAAATAACGTTGTTAGCTGTGTAAAACAGATAGTAAATTTATGCTTATGAACCATGTAAAAATATACAAAAATAAAATCATAACATCCTTAATAATAATGATTTCTAAATTAATAATGTTTAAGCTCGAATAACGCATTGGAGTGGCCGGAGTCGTTGGCAGTAGCAGTCCGTAGTCCATACGGCGCATGCGCGCGGTGGATTCTATATTGTGTTAGTGCAGAAGTATTTTCGACGTTTTGTAAATAAAACCTAAAAGTAAAGTCAAATTAGATTCGATTTCCAAGAAAATTACTTATTTTCTTTTGTCGATATCCTTCTATAAAGTCAATATTCGACCCGACTTCATCTCTGATTGAGTAGCGTAAAACTTTGCATAATGAAATAGTTACCCAAGTAACACATAAGCAAGATAAAAGTACACATTTTGCATATTATACAGTTCAAAGATGAGTATAGTTTGTATAAGAGCTTTGGGTATAGACAAATGCTGAATTAGGTTGAGTTTGGATCCTTAAAATTCTTAACGCTTAATAAATTCTGTATTTCTGTCCTTACCTTCTTTACGCTTAATAACCAATCACCGTAGGACTATTATACAGACGTTATTTAGCATTACGCGTTCCAGATCGCTTAAAGCTGAAAAACAGCCCCGTCGGTAGCATTTGTCTGAATAACCATAATCTATATTGCTATTATTAAAGCATTACTAAGCTATTAGCGCTTGAAACAGCTTATTGCTGAATAAAGTATCACCTTCTGAATAATATTGTTACATAATTCTATTAAACAGCTTGATAATGAATAATTGCTTTTATTTTATCTTCAAACTGGATAAGATTCTATGTTTTACTAATTATTCAGCTGCTGAATAAATAATATTATTTATGTTTTTATTAAGCTTTGTCCTGTTTAATAGAGTTTGAAACTAACTTATTCAAATTAGAGACCATATGTATGTTGTTATAGCGCCCATAGCTTAATACCAGCTTAATTAAAATATTATTCACCGTATTTATTTTTGGCGTTATTTAATATGAATCGAAAATCGTGGAAAAAACGTAAGAGAACTGGTTACATCAAAAGAAAATTGTTAAAAGAATATTTAAATATCAGCAATAGTAATTGTCCAAGTGTTTCTCGTCATCAAAAGATTTATGAAAATAGTTTGAACAAAACTGAACCCGGTCCCAGCCAGCATGCGTGGTTGCCGTGCAATGAAGAGGGTTCCGTCCCCCAAAAAGTCAAACAGCATTGCGATTCACACAAGATGAGAATGCATCTGATGGCAGTGTACAGATATCGAAGAAGAACAATGTAGATACATGAAAAATTTGATATTTCGAGAAAAATTTGAAAATGGCCTTTCAAATTTTTCTCTAAAGGATTTGGCAGAAATATTAAATCAAAGATTCCCAGACATTTTACCTAATGATCCAAGGACAATTTTAAATACATTGAGACAAGTCCACATAAAGTCTATTGAGCAAGGTGAATACTGGCACAATGGCGTCATTGAGACACTTAAAAAATATTGATTAACACAAACATTTTGCCAGAAAACATATCACTGAATATAAACATGGAAGGTCATCCAATTTTAAATAGTCCCTTAGAAAGAATTTCGGTCAATTTTAATAGAAAAAGAAATGATTATTTTATTAGCAGAAGGTATTACAGTACAAGAAAATAAAATTTACGTTGTGATAAGATATTTTATTTGCGACTCTTAATTCTCCAACATGCACATAAATTTCTTCAAGTTTTTTCATGATTTTGTCTTGACTCTCCGTTATGTTGTGGTTTCGCGTATATATTCTTGATTCCTTCTAGAGTCTGTACGTCTGGTGTCCATCAGTGCCAAGTGACAGCTGCACGGCTACGTTTTCAATTTGTCTTGAGGTTCAGTTCAGTTTTCAATTTGATAGTTTCGGGTGGCTTGATGTACTGGCCTTTGTACATAAAACAAATAACAAAACACGGATTAAACAAGGGCCCAGTCCACACCACACACGCGAAATCTATAGCAGATTTCGTGTGTGTGGTGTGCACTACATTTTTAATCATAAATGAAATTTTCTCGAAAAAAAAATGCAAGCAAAGACGCTATAATTTTAAATGTAATGAATTCAGTGAAAGCCGGGCGTGAAATTCCACAATAGAAAAGGTTTTTGTTAGATCGATTAGAGAACCCTAAAAATCTGAATAATTTAGAAATGTGATCAACTATATAATTGATATTCAGAAGTTAATGTACTGAGACTACTTTTTTCAAGTTATAGCTTAGTAACAAGGCATGTGTGCACTTTTATTCAGCATTATACACCAAAACAATCGATCGCCATTAAAAATCTTTGTAATTTATACTTTCACGGAATTTACGAGATACCAAAATGCTTAATCTTACAACTACAACATTTTCAACTCGATTCAAGTTATTTTGTTGGATTAAAATTGCTAGTATTAGCTATTTCGTCACAAGTACTTTTGTCAGACCTATTATGTATGCATGAAAATACTATTTACTATCTATTATCTTGATTATTAACGCGGCGCGTAATAAATAATGAAAAAAAAACATACTATTCACGACAAAATTACTTGCGCACTAACAATTAACATAATAGGTATAGCAGACCTCTAACTTGTAAATTAAAATTTACTTACCGATTTTATAAGTTCACCATGTCAAATCACATTTAAATTCGACATCGACATTAAAATATTTAATCCAATTGAATTATTTTCACAATTTGTATGAATATTGTTTGTAAAAGTGTGAACAATAATTTAAATGCTTAATAAATTCTGAATACAATAACCAATTCGATTAAGCTGAGTAACTCAGTTGTAAGAGCTTAATAAAAGCAATGTGAGCTGTTATTCAAAGGTTATTAAGCTAATTGAAACGTTATTAAGCTCCTACTCAGATCTTGCTCAGATGTTATTCAGCGTTAAGCATTCAAAATTGGGGCCCTTTTTGCTTGAATAACAGCTGAATAGACGGGTACTCAGACGTTATTCAGCTTACTATTCAGCTTATACTCTTGATGATTGCTCTTACTCAATCTTTATTCAGCACGTTTGTGTTACTTGGGTAATACCGCAGATTAGAGGATTCACCTCTAACTGCGGTATTAGAGGAGATTAGAGGTGAATTCATACGATTTTTTTCTAATTCCGAAAGAGAAATAAACAAGGAGCGTGCAAGCAAGGATCCAGCGAACTATACCATTTCCCGTAGCTCTAACGCGAGCTCGTATCGGTTCCTTTCGCAATTCGCACCCGCGGTGGTACTCAAATAGATAATATTTTTCGTTGCGAAGTTAGATTTTATAACTCCTTCTTCAGTTACCAGTTAGTCCTTATTTAGTTTAAGTCAAGAGTGAATAGATTACATCTAGGCAAGCGTGCCATCAGGCGAGATAGTGTTCAAACGCGAGAATATAGATTTTAAAAAAACATCACCCTATGTGGGCCCGTTTTAAGACTTTGTGAGCCGCTGAAACCGTTTTAATGTTCATGTAACAACAACAAAACCTTCTTTTTAGTCCGCATTATTATACAACTTCGGAACCCTATTAATGCGCGTGGCCCGACACGCACTTAACCGGTTTTGTTTTTTTTTGGTTAACGGGTGGAAACCTTCAAAAGGCGCCTGGACTTTTGCGGAAAAGACCAGAGAGTGTGGGATTTTTACCTCAATAAAACCTGACCCCGGTTATCACCATCAGCACTTGGATGGGGCCCCGTTACCTCTTAAAAGACCACTCCGGAACCACCACTGTGCAACGCCTGTCAGGACACATCCATGAGGAGACTGAGAAGCCCCTGATGCCCCTGAGCCTCGCTGTGCACGGCAGTACATCATCACTGTACCACCGTCTTTCCTAGAGTCACTTGGTGGACGGATAGAATGCCCAATCTGACTACCCGTGACCCTGGAGTCCCGCCTGCCCTTGATGCAGGCGGGGTTTCTGCGTTTTAGGCGTCGATACGGTTGCCTCCACGATGCCTTCTTCTCCGAGCATGGATCTTCTACGAGCGGGATCGTCTCACGATCCCGCTCGACAACCTCCTTTTGAACCATCACGGTCTCACAGAAGGAGGCTATTTCTCGCCAGTTTTCTGTCTCTGCCAGCATGGCCCTCACAACCACTGGCAGAAACAGGTATCGCCAGATCCTGGCGACCAAGACCTGCCACTCACAGGCCCACGCAGGGCACTCCTCCAAGGCGTGTGCTGTGCTGAGTGAGCCTGTAGGAGATGCGCTCCCCTCTTTTCTACATTAAATTACCTACACCACTGCAATAAATCCTTTTCCTACCTATAATGGGATTGGCAACCAGTCTAACCAGATACAGATGGATACCAGTATTTACTGAAGCGATTGGCTATTCAGATAGGCAATCGCTTCAGTAAATGCATTATCCAGTAACTGGGTAATGCGATATCTTTTGGCAAACCTGATATCAGATATCTGGCTTCTGACTGCCCGTAACTACTGACAAAGATCTACAAATGACTGCCGGAACCAACAGCTTCCGAGGAATGGAGGAATCTTGGTATGTAATGAATGGTCACCCATCCACAAACTGACTTCAATAAACGTTGCTTAACCTCGAAGATGGACTTTTCTGTCAGTTGTTATTTAGCCACAAGCTCCTTCAGTTGTTGTTCCTCTTCCGAAACCCATAAAAAAGAGGTTAATTCGGCCATAGATATTCCGCGTCCAATTGACGTCTAACAAGCAATCGTAAACGAAAAACCGGAGACAGACGATGTGGAATAAATCGCACAAAGGAGCAGCTTACCATGCAATACGTCCACACCTGATTTACGAGGAATACATGGTTCGTTTACGGACGTTAAAGGAAAGATCATATAAAGGCTCCTCGTACAATGATAAGCCGTTTGTCGGTGGCCGGGAAAGACTTGGTCATCCGATCTTGTGGAAGTCGTAAAGGTAGCAACGATGTCAAGGAATGATCAACAATGAACGATCGTAGCTAAGAGAAATATTTCTGTAACAATCACGCATTAAAACCTTGGCTTTCAGTTGTTACCTTAGTGAATATTGAGGGGTAACCGTGCCACAGTGTTGTCCAGTTGTAGAGATCTGATAGACCGTCGCTTCATATAAACTACGGGTCTTCAGTATGGAAGCCGACCTCAACTCTGTTACGAAGAGGCGAAGCAGATGATGACCCTAATTAGTAATTATTGAAAATTGCAATTGGTAGCTGCGAGATCTCAAATGGCTGACAAAATAAGTACCCATAAATTCTTCGACAATGTCAAGCATGGTAACAGTAAGTACAAACATTAAAACTTTCTGGACCAAAATTCCCGGCATAGAATTACACGTAATAATTTTCAAGTAATGATTTACGGCGAACCGTGAGTACCAAACGGGGACACGGTCGGCAGCTCTGTATCAGAACATCTCGCCTTTAATACTCTCCGGTTAAATGTAGACTTCCGAACAAAGCGGTCCGGTGTCACTAACGCAGAAGCCACTTGTACACACAAAAAAAATTGAAACGACTATTGTGGGACCTAGGCACGAAAACTTGCCGTGTCTGCTGCAAACCGCAGCAACACAGAGCGCGTCGTGTTTAGCGAAGACAAGATTTTTCTTCTTCTGCAACATAGCAGAGTACATAGTTCTTGTGTAGATTTGGCACGAATTCTTGCGTAGACCCGGTGAATTTCCTTAGCGTACAAGCGGCCTGACGCGGCGATATCTAGTAACAGTGATTTGAAACGAACGGGTAACTGACGTGCATTACACGGCTCGTAGGACCTTCCTTCCGTGAATTTCCAATATCGATGTGTTAGTGACGCCGGACGGAGCCGCATTGCTCGGTAGTCTTCCGTAACGGAGTAAGTATAATAATAACGATGTTTCAAAGTACCCACGATATCGGAAATTATATTCATTGAATGTGGACGCTGAAGCTGAAATTTTTCATTCCACTGCAAGAATATTCAGATGTATTGGAGCGAAAATTCCAATATTGTATCACCGGGAAACTGTGAATACAGAGTAATTGCTTGGCATAAGCTGTTATAACAATATGAAGAATAATTTGGGTTTTGAGCTACGATATAAGATACAATTGTTTTTTTTTAAGCGATTCCTACGCTTTCAAATAATAGTGCACGAGTTAAGTATTATAGTGGACTTTATGTCTCTACCAGTTCCCCGAAGAATCCCTTTATTGTAACATATTTAACCCTTATCATTCTAGGGTTACGTTTTCCATGAACATCTCAGTGTAATGGTAGAAACAAATAACAAACATCATGAATATTAAAACAGCTTTACGAAATTGGAAATACACAATTATTTCATTCAGTTCATTATCTTCTTTTTCTTAACTTATCAGAAACCGTTATAAAAACTATGTATGAAAAATTAAGATCAAAATCATTTCTCTTATTTCCTAAAAACCAGGCGATATTCTCACAATTCTGAATCAAATAGGGTATTCCATTCCATGACTTATCAACGCTAAAAACAAATAAAATTACAAAATATAAAAATCGCCCGACACATTTTTATTTCATGCTACATAATTTATCTAGTACATAGTAGATACGCTGCGATCGGCAATCTATTGAACACGTAATTATGACACAATATCTTGCGTAAACACTCCGATTCAAACAGTGAAACGCCCATAACTTTTGAATGGCTGAACCGATTTTATTCAAACATAGCTAAGAACACTCTCGACAAAATTACCTTTCAAACAAAAAAAGCTAAATCAAAATCGGTTCACCCGTTTGGACGCTACGATGCCACAGATAGACACATATACACAGATGCACAGATAAACCAACTTTTTCCGTCGGAGGCTAAAAATATCCCTTACGGCAATTTAAATAACGGGCATCCATCATTCTAAATCCAAAGATAACAATGTTAATTGGGTGCTACGCAAGTGGTACGAGTACTACGACCGTAGCATTTTTTTGCAACGAATTATAATTCGTCTGTAGCTCAGCAGATTGCTGGTAAATATTATTCTGATTTCGACTTCAATAATTTCGTTCACAAATGAAATAACCCAAACAAATTCAACTAATCCAATCAGAGCTACAGATACTACCAATTTTGTTTACGTCTTTAATTAGATACTCTTATTATGATGAATCATAATTCTGTGTGATGAATACAATAGAAAATATTTATTCGACACAGATACAGATGAAGGGTTTTGTCAATATTGGCTTGTAATTTTTATAATTATTATCTACTTATTCTTTATTGTACGAGTATCTACACAAAACATAAAACAGATACAAATACGGATGGACAGCAAATATAAATAGAATTGTTTCCTGGGTACAAAAGTGATAATTCTATTTAGTCCGTAAGTGGGATTTTAAAATAATATAGGACACATATTTTTTGCTTTACCAAATCAATAAAAAATTACAAAGTTAATGCGCATCAAAGTTCAGGAGTGGGGGCTTGTGACGTCACTAAGGCAGTATAAAGTTTACTAGCGGCGTGACGTTTCACGATATTTCAAAGCATTATATCGTCGTCACTTTATGTTTACGTGACAAAAGAAAAATACGTGTCCAATATTTTTTAATAATCTACCTGACGGACAAAAATCTAATTTTCAATACTTTATTGAAAATTTGATTTTTATAATGGTATCTACAAGCGAGAGCAAGATTAATCCATAATACAACTTTTTTATATTTTAAAGCTATTTTTATTCATTATAATAATAAGATATAAGATAATAATCAACCACAATGATCACTTATTAAACTTAAAGCATACATTCGAATTCCCATGGTTCGCTTTAACAATTTAAACGCAATGAAACACAAAATCCTCTAGGGATTTAAAACAAACAGGATTCAACTGAGCTGCATTCATTCAAGTAATGAACGATTTTAAATTAACGTTCATTTGCTTGACCCCTACATTTAACAGGATATTTCAATTAGCAGTAAGCTCCAATATTTCATTGGTCGGTTCCCATGCGGGTTCACTAAACAATAAGGAGACTCTTATCGCTATAAATTAATTCTGGCCTCACATGTACTGAAGCCCCGCGGTCGAAATGTAATCAATTCGTTTCGAATAACGCTGATTTAAAAATGTATTCATTTTTTGGTCTTTATAATTGAATACACATTTTTAGGGTTCCTTACCCAAAGGGTAAAAACGGGACCCTATTACTGAGACACCGCGGTCCGTCTGTCTGTCTGTCTGTCACCAGGCTGTATCTCATGAACCGCGATAGCTAGACAGTTGAAATTTTCACAGATGATGTATATCTGTTGCCGCTATAACAACAAATACTAAAAACAGAATAAAATAAATATTTAAGTGGGGCTCCCATACAACAAACGTGATTTTTGTGGCGTTTTTTTGCGATAATGGTACGGAACCCTTAGTGCGCGATTCCGACTCGCATTTGGCTGGTTTTTTATTGTACACAAAGTAAAGCGTTCTATTTGGATAAACTATCGATAAGACGAGTCGAGCCTAGTAGGGGTTAATTATTCAAGTCATGAATTTATAAAATATCCTGCAGTACGCTTTTATGACCTTATATACTCCTGACAGGTTAGTGATCGTAGTATAGCTAATATCGACAGTGCACAGGTGGACATAGCTGGGCCTGAGATCGATATAATCCCCAATTAATAATTTATTAATCACCCCTTGAAACACACACCTTAAGACGAAGACTAACGCCAACGACCTTGAGGGAATAAAACGCGCACTCGATTCACACCCGCGCGACCCAAAATTTTTTGTACTTTCCTTATTATTCTGTGACTTTAAAAAAAAGCCTCAGATCAAAATGTAGATAGTTAAATTGTCTTTGAGATGGTGTTGATTTCATTATAATACGTCCAGCGGTTTTAGTTCGATTGTCGTGTTTATGTCCGTTTTAGACATAACTTTACAAATTAATTACACTATGTTATACGAATAAAATACATAATTTGCCCAAATCAAATTATTAAGAAAATAGTCTCATATAACATATATTTTTTCCAATAAAACACGACTAGCCATTTATACGTCATTCTCATTTTAAAATCAGCTACTCGAGAGAATCGGCGCCTTAACTATGATGATCCAAGGAGCCTGGATGATGCCATTAGCTTTTCTTCCATCCATCTCAAACAATAACCGATTTTGTACTGCATCTGTGTTTATAAGTTAATACATACAGTATTAATTTAACCAACGCGGGAAGGGTTAAATCCCCCACATGTGGCACGACAGACAATCGATCTGTTGCTTTGGCAGCCGTAAATTGATGCATCACAGTTATTACGACTTCGATGCAGTTTACAATAGATATTATTTAACAATACAATATGTTACATACACTATAACTATAATTGTGTACTAAGAAGTCCGATGACGTTCATCTTACATGCCGCGATTACTTTGTATGTAAAAAAAAGAAAAGAAAATTAATAATCCTAATTATTTACTATGTTACCCATACACTATAACAACGAGTAACATTCGTAAGCATCAAGTTTTATTTTTATTTTTACATAAACTGTTATTATCAAGAGATACAATTGTTTGTTTGTTTATATATTTTTAAATTGGTAATATTAATATTTCACCGATAGAAACTAATTATCGTTGAGTGTACTTTTTGTCCAAAAATTTACGGTTCCTGTAGCCATAGGAAGCGAAGCCGAGATACAATGGAAGTATTCTATGGTATGTCTGTCATGGAGGGATTAATCAGGGCATTATTTTTTTTTTTTTTTTTTTTTTTTACTATGTATAGGCCTGTGTTTGACCACAATCTCACCGTGGTCAGTGATGATGTGGCCGATGGTGGTAAGCACACAAAGCCTAGAAGGGAACTGGCTCTCAAGTGCTACTGTCGGAACACACCGGAAGGAATCTAGTCAAGTCATATCGGACAATGTAATGAATACTGATTTAAAATTCCATATTTATCATATTGTCTGGCCATTATGACGTAACGATAGCTACGTAACGATTGGGCAATCCGATAATTATGGTCTATGTAATAGTTCAAGAGCGAGCGAAGCGTGCTCGGGAGCTTAGGGCACCCCGACACGGATAGGTTCAGTTCGAAGGAGATGACGGGAGCTGAAGTGAGCCGCCTTAATGTGCGAAGTCCGACCCAGTGCTAGTCGGTTTTTTTATTGGGAATAGTATGACTTCTTTGGAGAAAGCTTAGACATAAGCAGATAGGCAGAAGACTTACATAGGCAGAAGCCCTTTTTAATATATGGTCACACATTTTCGTTACACGCTGTAACTAAATAATAAATGACACGAGCATAATGAATTGTTATTTGATATCAAGCAACTTTCCCAGTCGCCTCGCTTTTCAGAAACTTTTAAAACCATGATTTAACTTCAAAAACATTGGTAAGCACTTACCTCGATACTAAATTTTCATTAATGCTACGAGTTATCGACTAAGAGGATTTGAGTGTAAGCTGTACGGAGAGCTACAATACGCTTGCTGGGAATAACTCACGCTCCAGTAAATAGTATATATACGAGTATGTACGTACGGATGTGCATGTGACATTTGTTGAGTATATTTTGTTTTCATTTCAATGGTTTGGCAGATTTAGTAATTTTTTACAGTTTTATGGTTTTTTTAATTGTTTTTTTAGGGTTCCGTACCTAAAGGGTAAAAACGGGACCCTATTACTAAGACTTCGCGATCCGTCTGTCTGTCTGTCTGTCTGTCTGTCTGTCTGTCTGTCTGTCTGTCCGTCTGTCTCCAGGCTGTATCTCATGAAACGTGATAGCTAGACAGTTGAAATTTTCACAGATGATGTATTTCTGTTGCCGCTATAACAACAAATACTAAAAACAGTATAAAATAAATATTAAAGGGGGGCTCCCATACAACAAACGTGATATTTTTGCCGTTTTTTGCTCGATATTAATAACGGCAACAGGTAGACGCTTGAAATATTCACAGAATGTTTAGTTTTTTTGATTTACTTCAAAAAATAATAATTAATAAATTAAAATAAAATAAATTAAGGGGGGCTCCCATACAACAAAACGTGATTTTTATGCAGTGTTTTGCGATAATGGTACGGAACCCTTCGTGTGCGAGTCCGACTCGCACTTGGCCGGTTTTTTTTTTAAATCTCCTCATGATAAAACATTATAAATTTTTCCCATCAAAAATTACTAACTCCCCTAGATACTTTCTTGCGCTTTTTAGGGTTCCGTACACAAAGGGTAAAAACGGGACCCTATTACTAAGACTCCGCGGTCCGTCTGTCTGTCTGTCTGTCTGTCAATCTGTCTGTCACCAGGCTGTATCTCATGAACCGTGATAGCTAGACAGTTGAAATTTTCACAGATGATGTATTTCTGTTGCCGCTATAACAAAAAATACTAAAAACAAAATAAAATAAATATTTAAGTGGGACTCCCATACAACAAACGTGATTTTTGTGCCGTTTTTTGCGGTAATGGTACGGCACCCTTCGTGCGCGAGTCCGACTCGCACTTGGCCGGTTTTTAACCCTTTACGGACTGAATATTCAAAAATACTTCCTTAATGCTTAATGTTGCCATAATTATAAACGCCTGCACCTAGACCACAATTTCAACAGTGCGTAATCTGTCAGTGAAATTAACATTTCTACAAAGCAGATATTTTCAAGTACCTACAGCTGCCGATCGTCCTTATGAATGCAAAGGGTAATTTTATTTTACAAGCTTTTTTATGATTCAATTTTATTTCGTCTCCGTCAGTAATAACTCTAACTTCGTGACTGTTTGACCTTCCTGCCCGAATATAAAATTTTCTTTATGTGATTCAATCTTTCCTATTCATATTATTATTGCTACGTGGCCCTCATTGTTCTATATGCTTATAGTAGCCGCCATATTGCCATCACTAATCTACCTGCCAAGCGAAGTGATTACGGAGGCAATTAGCAAACTGGTAGCTCTGGGAAACTGTCACTACGGTAATTTATTATGCAATTATTTCATGTGCTTTTTGCTGCTCTGTGACATTAGTCAACTTCATTATTTAATCAGTCGTACATGTGGGTATAGAGCAGTGGTGGCCAACGATGGTGGCCGCAGATATAAATCTAACTAGATGACGCGATTGTATGTACTTCGCGTGTCAAAAAACCGGCCAAGTGCGAGTCGGACTCGCGCACGAAGGGTTCCGTACCATAATTGCAAAAAAAATCACGTTTGTTGTATGGGGGCACTTAAATATTTATTTTATTCTGTTTTTAGTATTTGTTGTTATAACGGCAACAGGAATACATCATCTGTGAAAATTTTAACAGTCTAGCTATCACGGTTCATGAGATACAGCCTGGTGACAGACAGACAGACAGACGGACCGCGGAGTCTCAGTAATAGGGTCCCGTTTTTACCCTTTGGGTACGGAATCCTAAAAACGGAGTAAAATTACGATCAATGATCGTACTTTTATATATATAATAGCTTTTCATTTAGCATTATCGGCACGGGAAATCCACCGAAATCTAGAAAAATGCCGAATTATGCCATATTGAGCTGTAAAAACTGTATAGAAAAAGATGGCCGAGGCATTGGAAATGTTTTCTTTTAGTGGGAATTAAAATTGTTTTTAAATTGTGTGTGAAAAAGTAGCACGCTTGGCTTTTATGCAGATGGAGGGACTTGCGTTATCTAGTTAGATTGATGTCTATGGTGGTGACACAAAGGAAAAAAAAAAAAAAAAAAAAATGCTTGCTCTTTACTTTTTTAAATTTACTTCATCACCACTGCTCCAAAAATGTTGAAGGAACACATCGTGAGGAAACCGGCATGTCCTAGTACCAAAAATTCGAAGACATGTGACATCCGCCAACCCTCACTGGGCCCGCGTGGTGGTTTAAGGCCCAATCCCTCTCTCACAGAGAGGTGGCCTGCTTCCCAGCAGTGGGAACATTAAAAAGCTGATGATTATGATGATGATGAAATGTGAGTGTATTCTTCTTGTTCACTAATTGGTAATGTTTATCTCAGTGCTTTTTTTCTTGTGCTTTATTAGTATCGTCATGGTATCTTTAAATGCAATTTTACAAAAAAAAAAACAACCGACTTCAAAATAAAAACACTAGTGTGTAAAACAACTTTTATTTTGGTAGTCGGTGTTTCTGGTTTTGTTTCTTCGTTTTTTGACACCGACAAAAAAACCTTAAACCAAAAAGTATCAACTAAATCAGTTCACAATTGGTTAAAATATCGCTGAATATACTTCAAAAAATAACATTCAGACGCATTGAGCACCTTCTTTTTTTAGGGTTCCGTACCCAAAGGGTAAAAACGGGACCCTATTACTAAGACTTCGCGATCCGTCTGTCTGTCTGTCTGTCCGTCTGTCTCCAGGCTTTATCTCATGAACCGTGATAGCTAGACAGTTGAAATTTTCACAGATGATGTATTTCTGTTGCCGCTATAACAACAAATACTAAAAACAGTATAAAATAAATATTAAAGGGAGGCTCCCATACAACAAACGTGATATTTTTGCCATTTTTTGCTCGATATTAATAACGGCAACAGGTAGACGCTTGAAATATTCACAGAATGTTTAGTTGTATATTTACTTCAAAAAATAATAAAATAAAATAAAATAAATTAAGGGGGGCTCCCATACAACAAACGTGATTTTTATGCAGTGTTTTGCGATAATGGTACGGAACCCTTCGTGTGTGAGTCCGACTCGCACTTGGCCGGTTTTTTGAAATCCGTTTAACGTGATGTGGTTATGCATTTTTCTGTTACCTAACGCTTTCATTATTGCCGAATATTTTTGTTTATCAAACCCTTCCTGAACGGCTTTTATTGTTTTTCTGTTTTGTTGTCTCAAATTCCAATTCAGCCTTATTTATGTAGGACTCCAATCAAAAACAGTTGTGGCTGTGAGATAACACATTATTCGAAAATATTGTTTCTTTCGTCGAAACCATCGTTTCTGCTTTTCAATCATCAACATTTATAAAAATCGGTTCAGTGATTTAGGCATCCAGGCGTATCATACAAATAAACAAAGTCACTTTTGCTATTATATTATTAGAGATTTCTAGATCTTACATTAAATCTAATTTAAAAAAAACTGATTCACAGAATTTACTTTGCCAAGTACCAAAGAGCGGAGTTTGTAAAAAATCTTCATGAGAATAGAAAAAAAAAATTACGCCCGTTTGTTTAAACCCTGATATATTTCAACGAAGCTGCTGAGTTCAGACCATCTTTATGATTGAGTTTTAATAGATTTTCTGTACAAGACTACTTACTTACTTGGCCTATTTTATTTAAAGATATTATACTGATGCGATTAAAATTTGACTATGCGTTATTAAATTTAGTGCGTAGATATCTATCTATTTTTACCCGACTGCCGAAGGTAATGTGTTTATCAGTCTATGTATGTATGTATGTATTTATGCATGTTTGTTCCTATGTGGCGTTCCAGAGACCAAACACGTTGGCCGATTTTGATGATTCTTACGTCAATCGATTTATCTTAATCCTGCGAGGATACATATCTGGTGTTGATCCGCCAGCTCGCGAATATTTATCCTCCGACTGCACAGCATGATTTTCTTCTCGTTTGCGTCTTTTTAGTTTGCTTTTTAAGCAGTCGGGTTTTTTTTTCTTTTTCATTAACTTTTTTTTTTGTTATAAATTGGTAGGCTCGCGCTTGACCACTCTCTCACCTGATGGTAAGCGATGATGTGGTCGACGATGAAGCACGCTTGCCTAGAAGTAACCTTTTCAATCATGACTTAAAGACCCCTAGGTCGGTAGCTATCGGGAAAAACAGACTGCGACAGGGAATTCCACTCCTTAGCTGTACGCATAATGAAAGTATTTTCAAAACGTTTAGTGCGTATGGGTGGGATGTCCATCATATCAAAAGTCCAAAATATTCGGGTTAACCCCGAACATTGACATTTCGTGACATTTCAGTAGCGTATTGCAGGTTTTGTTAATCTCATACATTATATAATTTTCGACAATCGATATTGCGGTTACGAATGTTACTTTGCTAACCTAACCCTTTGAAAACATTAAAGATATACGAGTATGATCCAGCAATCATTAATATGTTTGAGCATCGTTTAGGGACATTTCATTTATCACATTAACGATAACTTTCTTGAGTAACATTTCTCGTTGAATCGTCTGTACCGATAAGGAAACTGGGTAGCTCTCTGGTGATCCGGCACTTATCGGCACGCGTTCCGGCCCGGAGAACGTTATCGCGCCGGACCCTAATTAAAAGTACGAAATTAAAGGGTTTCGGCAGTAAAACCTTTTGCCTAATACCTCAAGATTCGACGTTAGCAGTAACGATCTATAAAACGGAATGGACACAAAGCTGCACTTGAGTGGAGAGAATACTTTATTGCTACTCCACAATAGATGGATTGCTCTGCGAAACTGAGAACATTCCATTTGGCTACAAAACTTTTAATTCAACTCCACAGTGAGTCTGTATAGATTCCGTTTTTAGGGTTCCGTACCCGAAGGGTAAAAACGGGACCCTATTACTAAGACTTCGCGATCCGTCTGTCTGTCTGTCTGTCTGTCTGTCCGTCTGTCACCAGGCTGTATCTCATGAACCGTCATAGCTAGACAGTTGAAATTTTCACAGATGATGTATTTCTGTTGCCGCTATAACAACAAATACTAAAAACAGTATAAAATAAATATTCAAGGGGGGCTCCCATACAACCCAAACGTGATATTTTTGCCGTTTTTTGCTCGATATTAATAACGGCAACAGGAAGACGCTTGAAATATTCACAGAATGTTTAGTTGTATATTTACTTCAAAAAATTATAATTATTAAATTAAAATAAAATAAATTAAGGGGGGCTCCCATACAACAAACGCAGTTTTTTGCGATAATGTTACGGAACCCTTCGTGTGCGAGTCCGACTCGCACTTGGCCGGTTTTTCAATACGTGTCCGGATTTCTCGACCTTTTAAAATTCATGGAATTAGATCTACGAAAAAATAACGACGAAACCCAAATGCCGGCGAGATTATTTATAACAATAATACAAAACAATATCAAGCCCACAAAAATAACAGACGCACCATATGCAGCGTCGCGCGTCGTCGGCTAACAATCCGACTAATGCGCGCGCAGACATTTGCAATAAAAACCCCATTGCGGACACAATACACGTAAAAATACACTCCACATATTTCACCGTTTTCGTACAACGATTATTGTGCCTATTCTAAATGAATAGAACGATGTGCGCATGAACTTTATGTCTTTGGGATACGGTTGGGATTCTAATGGCTATTGTCTCTCGCACAGCGTGAGTTCCTCTTCCTATAGTCTTGGTTCGCGGTTTCGCGCGGCCACTGTGTGACGACATGTGGTGCAAGGGTTAACTTAAGGGTTAAAACACTGTTGTTTTCTTTATGGTTTAGCTAAACAAAGGGCAAAGGGTAACAAGTTCGCGCCTACCGCCCGCTGCGCCCTTGTGCCAAATGTGCCTTTTTGCGACATTTATCCGTTTTTTGGCCAAAAAACGGATTAATGTCGCAAAAATATTTGATGTCTTTATCAGGACAATCCTTTTTATTGTATTGCGATGATGATATAAAATAATAGTGTTCTTTGAAATATTTTTTGGCAATAGTTTTTGGAAGTTGATTAGGTATTGTTTTTTTTAAATTATATACCAAACTCTATCTTAATCATTGTCAGCTCCAAGTACATTTAAACTCATCTATTTAATACGAAACACTTGAATACTAAATTAAATCGTACTCCAAACTGTATAATGCACTCACTTGTTTCGCCGCACATTAAGTTCGACAATTGCTTTGAACACTTACATTTGCGTCGACAATGGATACTAAAATGGTCCTTATGTAATCGCAGTACGGTAAAATTTGCAACAAAGTATTTGATTTGTAAAATTGTCAGATTGTACAGTGTAGGATGACAAGTGGCACTTCAGGACAATTGAATTTTTAGCGATACCCTCTCGAAATTTATTTTTTAACAAATGTCGCGGTAGATTATCCGAATACAAAATGATAGCGGTTTAATGTCGCGGGGTGTGGGTTGCCCCGGTACCCCCAGCGGGCCATATTGGGGCACTTTAAAAACTCATCCGTAAATTAAATGTAATTGTTCGCTTGTTAACCACACCGAAGGGGACTCAATGTGCTTTTTATTTCCTTTTTTTCTTATTACTTTTTCGGTTGTAGTTGTCAGTTAATGATTTTGAATAGATTTTACTGCAGTAAATGCAAAGATTTATGTTAAATAAAAATAATGAAACAAAACATGTGGGTAAGTCCACCGTATGTAACTATGCTTATTTTTAACACGTTTTTATAAGCGAATACGTAACGATTTTCTTTAAAAAATATTTCCTTTTTAACCGACTTACCAAAAAGGAGGAGGTTCTATGTTCGACATTACTATTTTTTATTTATGTTCACCGATATCTCCGTCAATTGGGGACCGATTTTAGTATGTTCCGAAATTGGTCCCATCTTAATTTGGTGAAGATCTGATGAATAATTTCGGAGATATACAACAGAACTCTTCAATAAATGACGCTCTCAGGATCTGCTGCAATCGCATATCTGTTTATTGTTTATACCATTACTTAACATAACATCACGCCAGTACGCTCTAAATGGGTACGCAGATGTGTACAGTTCACCTTGGTACACTCTCATTTCACCGGTTACCTATGTTCAATTTCATGATATTCGAGTAATCTATTCTGGCATTTTAGGTAAAGGCATAAAAGGTGAAAAATAAAAATCTTTTTTGCAAAAAATACTACCGACTTCCAAATAAGAAAACTACAAAATGAAAAATAACTTTACTTTTGGAATTCGGTGTCTATAACGCATAAAAATGGTACCTATCAAAGACACCGACTTCCAAAAGTAAAGTTATTTTTTACTTTGTAGTTTTCTTATTTGGAAGTCGGTAGTATTTTTTTGCAAAAAAGTTTTTTTTCTCTCAACTGTTAAACAGCTGCTATCTCAAAGAAAATGTCATACTGGTAATGGATTTATCAATTTATCGTTGTATTTTAGGTAAAATGTTGTACATAGAAGGCTTTTCTTTACATAAAACGATTCTGTAAATCTGTTCTAAACACCTCGTAAAAATACTTTTTAATTTAAGATATTAAAACGTCCAATGTAAACAAATAATGAGATTTTGAGTTACGTAAAGATAACATTTTATTACACTCTTTATTACTCTTTGGGTCAATAAATTGATGGTTGAACGAGTTAATTAAATCAGAGGTTTATTACAAAGGTCGATATTACGACATTGTAAAAAGCGGTCGTTAAGCGAAATAAAAAGATGCAGTTTTATAATCATTAACGAAGATGCTGTAATTAGTAGACGCGGATTGCTTCGAGCCACGTCTTCAAGATGTTTGTCTTCTGCATTCTAAATGCGCCATTAACTGCGCCATTCTACGAAAGATTACTGAAATAAAGGAAAATTGCAACAAGTTTTATTTATCATTTCCATTAGCGAAATGAAAATATTTAATAATAAAAATGAAAACAGTTTTACCAACTGCAACACCAAAAAAATGGACACGGTTTTTTTTTGTGAAACGAATAAGAGCACAAATTCGGTAAGCTAATAAGCCCATTGTCCTTTAGTGATAAGCAAATATTTCCTAAAGTGACAAAAGAAAAAAACGCTGGGTCCGGTCGCGACATAAGGTGTGAATGTTCACCAATTTACTGGCCATTGACAACAAGTATAAAAGATGGCCCCCCATCAACCCGCGCTTCCCATTTGGCCCACTTGACCCCCTCGGGCGCATAAATTATGCATAATCATCAGCATATCGGGCGTTCACTGAGTTATGTGGACTTATGGCCGCCTAGTAACTATATGCGCTTTAATAAGCGGTTTTTATATAGAAAGTAGATTGTTTTTTTTTTTGAGAAAAATGCTAAATTATGTTTAACGCTGTAAAACATATTTTTACGACATTTTGCATAACTACTTTGATATAATTATGTATTTAAAATGTCTGATTTTAATCGGAGACTATTATTTATTATACACCACAAAAAATATGCAGGACAAATGTTCAAATATGCAAGTGTACAATGGGCGGTCTTATCGCACTAGGCAATCTCTTACAGACAACCTTTGGATGGACTGAAAGATAGGAGAAGAATTTAGGGCTGTCAGTGTACAAAATATAAAAATAATATTAATTAGACTTAATAACATACAATACATACATACAATATTACAAAATATACTAATACATATCAAATATATAACAGAGAAAGGAGAAGAATAAAAATTATAGTGAAAGGTAATGCTCCTTCACCATTTTCTTGAACGTTGGTAGTGTTTGAGCACGACCCACTTCAATAGGTAATACATTCCACAACCGAGCTGCTTGAATCGTGAAAGATTTGTCAAAGAAGGAAGTGGAATGCATACGAATCTACTATCCACTATCTACTATCTGACTTATTCTTATACTTACACTTTTCATTAATTTTCCTTAAATTGATTCTGTTAGCTAACTAGCAGACGCAATTTAAGGTTATATGTCACAAATGGTAATGAATAACAAATTGTTTTAACAAAAATATATCGACATTTTTATTTACCAGAAAAACACGATCAGCAAAAAAAATGCGAATCTATTAACTGGGTTTTGATTAGATTTTATCACAAATATTTAGTGAGATAAACAAACTGTTAGATAAATAAACATTACAAATTAGGGCTGCCTAAATCGCTTTATCGTCAAAAAAATCTCTAATTTCCCCCAAAATCTTCTTTACGCATATTTTATTCGCGAACAAAGCTTTCTAAAAAGCAGTAATCGTGTGACACGGGCATTAGAACGGTGAACGTGTATCAAGGGCATTAGAATCGACGTTAGAATTTGTTTACCGATGCTATCTAACCCAGGTGCAGTTTTGCATACATTTTGTAGCCGTGATTAAAAGTTAGTAAGCGCTTTAATGTAAGTTTAAAACATCGTTGGAACTGTTTTAAATAACGCAGTTTTGATAGGGTTAAATTAAAATGTATCAAAATAATACAAAAAACTTCAGACTTATTATGTAAGCAACAGTAATCAGCAACCATCGCGCTCAAACGCTTATGACATAAAAGTCGTGTACATTACTTACAGTGGTGGTATGGTATGTCCTATAAAATCGTTTGCTAATCGCTCGCTATTTGTCAAATACAATTATTTCTTAAAAAAACCTTCAGTATCTCTAAAACTTCTGTATTGAAGAGCAATTATTGCGCGTTTTGCGCTTTGCAAGATACGTAATTAAGCCTGCAGGGCTAATCTTTTTATAGTAGACTAGCTATTATCAGCGAATAGTCGCAAAGCACCGGGAAAGAGTAAAAATCGGAAGTTAGGATGCGTAACCTAGCTAGGACATTGTCTAACCTTGTGCCAAGATATAATTACAGTAGGTAATCCTAGAGAGCATGATAATACATATATTTCAAAGTTGTTGATTTATACAAATACTTAATAATATATGAATTATCTTATTAGAATGCATTTTATATTAAACTAGCTGTTCCGCGCGGCTTCGCTCCCGTGGACCACCCCACATGACCCGTTTTCGGGATAAAAAAATAGCCTATGTCACTCAGGAATAATGTAGCTTTCTATTGGTGAAAGAATTATTCAAATCGGTCCAGTAGTTTCGGAGCCTATTCGGTACAAACAAACAAACAAACAAAAAAATCTTTCCTCTTTATAATATTAGTATAGATAGATGCATACACGCTGCTGAATTACTTGTATTACATGTTCACGGTACTACAGTTATTCTTTATAGTAATGGTTACCAAGTAATGAAAGCCTCAATAGTAAAATGTTAATGGAAGAATAAAAAGGCTTCTAATTTCCTGAGTCTTGCTCATAAACAACGGGTGGGCGGCGCTCTTCTCATTTTAATTAAAAAACCGCTAAATTGTTCCGTCCCGGCTTCTTTTCATTCAATAATAATGACTCAACGGTGCGGATAATGAACCGTACACACTGGTCGATACCTACTTAATGGAGTCTTCAGGGAATTAATTGTTTATCTAATTGTCTATCTTCTTTCTGAGTCGATGAAATAAAGAAAAATGTGTTTTTTGGCATTAAAAACAAAAACACCTTCAAATTAAACAAAACTATTATTTCCAAAAGGGCCTCAACTCAGCATAATGCCAAATGGTAATACAGGATAGCTGACGCTGATTTTCCGATGGGAAATCCTTCAAATATCTTGGACCCAGTAAGTGACCAATTGCAGCGTCAGTGAATACCATCAGATCCTCTAAGTGTAGGTGTATGAGAACTTGGGGCACTCGATCATGTGACTCATATTCTGCACACACATTGGGTATCAGATGGTTCTATGAAATATGTGGCCTACCTTATTAAGTTTTTTCAGTGAAGATCTAACAACGCGTAGTATGTCATTTTTGACATTTTGAAGATTAGTGAAAGTTGGCTTGTTGCCGATTAGAAGAAAGCGAGCTTCATTTCAAAATACAAACTTTATTTCAAAAATATGAATCCAAAATAAAACTTGGCATTGCTAAGAATTATATCTAAGAATTTTAAGAACCTTTAATTGAACGTCCCAAGATCCCAACCCCCCAAAATGAACTTCTCCATTTTTAAGGTTCCGTACCCAAAGGGTAAAAACGGAACCCTATTACTAAGACTCCGCGGTCCGTCTGTCTGTCTGTGTGTCTGTCTGTCACCAGGCTGTATCTCATGAACCGTGATAGCTAGACAGTTGAAATTTTCACAGATGATGTATTTCTGTTGCCGCTTTTTCAACAAATACTAAAAACAGAATATAATAAATATTTAAGTGGGGCACCAATACAAAAAACGTGATTTTTTGCCGTCTTTTGCGATAATGGTACGGAACCCTTCGTCTGCGAGCCCGACTCGCACTTGGCCAGTCTTTTTGATTGATTTTTACCAGGGTTAAAATCAAATGATGGGTAGGTAGTAATGTTTTTGCACTTAACTTTTGGTGGTCTTATTGCTTCTCTTTTTTCCTAAGTTCTGTACATTGTAAGCACTCGAATTCGGGTCAACAGCAAGTAGAACAACGCGTTGATGTGGTCACTATAAAGCTCCATAGTGTAACGTAACTTTGAAGTGGTGGGCGCTCCACAATGGCTATTGAGTTCCCGGCAGATATCAGGAGAATAGAATTATGTCACTGTTTGTTAACCGACTGATTTCACTAAAAGGAGCTGGAGTTGTGTTTACTGTTAGATCAATCTCATATAGGTACTTAGAAATTGGTAACTCTAATATATCAAAACTCAGGTAAAAAGAAACTATGCTTTATTGAATACTTTTTAGGGTTCCGTACCCAAAGGGTAAAAACGGGACCCTATTACTGAGACTTCGCTGTCCGTCTGTCTGTCTGTCACCAGGCTGTATCTCATGAACCGTAATAGTTAGACAGTTGAAATTTTCACATATGATGTATTTCTGTTGCCGCTATAACAACAAATACTAAAAACAGAATAAAATAAATATTTAAGTGGGGCTCCCATACAACAAACGTGATTTTTTTGCCCTTTTTTGCGATAATGGTACGGAACCCTTCGTGCGCGAGTCCGACTCGCACTTGGCCGGTTTTTTTATTCATTAGCCTTGTTCTAACTGATACTTACGTTTTTCATGCCATTTTTCTGGTAAATTGTACCTATTATTTTAATTCGCTTAGTGACAAGTACCTTCTTATCTTATTTGTATCATGAATGTTACTTTGTGTGTACGTGTGTGTATGACAATACCGTTTACGAGTAAAAAGCCCATTTCTGTAACGGCATGCACTTATCTCCGTTGACGTCAGTACTTGTGTGTAAGTGCAGTCTATACGCAAACTTCCAATTGTGCCTTTTAGCTCGTTTTCAGCAGAACACTCAAACCATGTCGGTGCTGAGTTATTACAGGAAGGGAATAAACTTTACTTAGGTATGTACATACCTAAGTAAAGTTTATTTAGTAAAGTAAATTATCTTGAGAAAGAATGTTTTAGGTATAGAAAAATACAAAAAGAAATACAATATCAAACGATTTAAAAAAAACTGGCCGAGTCGGACTCGCGCACGAAGGGTTCCGTTCCTTTATCGCAAGAAACGGCAATAAAATTACGTTTGTTGTATGGAAGCCCCACTTAAATATTTATTTTATTCTGTTTTTAGTATTTGTTGTTATAGCGGCAACAGAAATACATCATCTGTGGAAATTTTAACTGTTATAGCTATCACAGTTCATGAGATACAGCCTGGTGACAGACGGACAGACAGACAGACGGATCGTGGAGTCTTAGTAATAGGGTCCCATTTTTACCCTTTGGGTACGGAACCCTAAAAAGGTCAAATATGTATGCCTCAAGTGCCTCAAGTCAGCGTATCGTAAGCTATCACAGACCCACGAGTAGAACCTAATAAATAATAATAACTACTAACAATACATTTTCCTAATATCCAAAAGATTCTACCTCCAGTAACAATTGTACTTTCGATTCTGGGGCTCATTTCCTGAACCGTTCCATTAAAGTTTGTAACTATCAAACTGCTACGTAAGGCGGCAGAAGATATCCCGACAGCTAAAGTTTTAAATCGCACTATAATATCAGATACTGCACGCTTCGATGTTTCGATACACGGCAGTGCCATGGCCAAGTTTGCCAAAGTTACATGAATACGAATATATATATATAACAGAGATAGGAGGGCTATCTTCAATAATACCCTCGGTCTGTGGGCATATCGTGGGTATGCGATGCACAAAGCAGGTAACTTATGCCGTTTTAGAGATAGTTCTTGTTCCAATTTTATCAAAGCAGCGGATTCGGCCACCAATCGTTTCGCTTTTTCCCAACTTAAACACACTTGTTCAAGTTCACACACGCCACTTTAGGCTACTTCTCAACTCCTTTTACTCACAACTCTTTTTCAACTCCCAAAACGCGCGTCCGCGCGTATCTTTTCTAACTTCACGACACAATATGGCGGGAGAAACCCACTCTAGAAAATCCGTATAGACTTTCCTCGCTTTTCATTGGTTCAAGAACACATCCGGCAAAGTAGGTACTGCTTGTATTATCCAATCCAAATCGAGTATTTTGACATAAGAAAAAGTGTTGTCAATCGAATAAAATCGAACTGAGAATTGATCAGAAGCTAAATGTTGCCAATTAAACAAACCTGAAGTAATAAGTTTACAAGCGATTTCAAGCGAATCATTTACCTTCCTCCGATATATATAAGTATTTTCTATACTATTTTTAATGATGTAAAACATCACATAAGTATTTGTTGTTAACACGAGGTTTTATTGTTAAGGATGACTGTTGTTCGTTTAAGGCCCTTCCGCCGCTTTAGTGCCGTAAAACGGTTACTTTCTTTGCATACTACTTAGTAACGTAATAAAAAAGAAATTGATTAATGTACATTATTTGTGAAACTTTTTTTTTCTTACGTATAAAAGATACTTTAAAAAAATAATTTACTAATTTTTCGCTTCTTTTGCATACTCCTTATATCATATACGCCTTAAGGAAGGATGGATGCCCGTTACGTCAAAGTAACAATCTAAGCTATAAACAGGCAAAATCCACATCGAAATATGCTACGTAGTTCGATAATGTAGTTAGCACCGATTCTATTATAGAACCTTTACAGGTAGAAATAGTAATACCTAATCGTTGTTATAGAGCCGACAAAAACCTTCTATTGCCAGGCAGACGTGACTTATTACGAGCGAAACTACCTCAGTTCTTTATTACTATGAATATGAGTTGGCACGTCGTCGATCATAGCTGTAAAGGCCTCGGTCCACAGCAGCCCACGGCTAAACAGGCGTACTAGCTTCGCCCTGTGCGAAAATGTAGGCGGGATCGTTCGCTACGACCCAAAGACCACGCTACGTACAATGAACAGCGAAGCTACAGTACCAAATATGACATAGCGCAAAATCGTACATAACCAGCCATCAGGGACTAGAGACACAATGCGTACTTCCATAATCACACTAATATTATAAAGGCGAAAGTTTGTGAGTGTGTGTGTGTGTGTTTGTATGTTACTTCTTCTCGCTCAAACGGCTGGACGGATCTGGATGTAATTTGGCACAGAGATAGATTATAGTCAGGAATAGCACATAGGATACTTTTTATCCCAGGAATCTTTTCGACATTCACGCGGGCGAAGCCGCTGGCAGAAGATAGTAATATTATAAATACGAAAGTAACTCTGTCTTTCTGTCGAGTTAACGGATTGCTATGAATCATGACAGTGAATCTTGATCTTTCTTTTTATCCCAAGAGAATGTTCCCTTGGAAGGTTTTTCAGGCGGGTGATGCTGCTCTCAGAAGATAGTTAGATAGTCAGTTTTAGCTGCCATAGTAGTATTTTCTCTGAGTGAACGGTTACAATCACTATCACACTTAGTTTGTATGGAAAGATTTGCTAATTAATCTATACCGTATCTAACAGTAGCCCCCAAGGCGAGCCTACGAGCTCTGTGACTGCAATTCAGGTCAACGCTACGCACGGATGCGTAGCAAGCAAATAACCGCGCTGCTAAACTGGCAATCCTCTCCGTGCATATCCTACCTATCAGTGAACGCTCGACTTTACTCATACTGTTCCGTGCTCAACCACTCGCATTGCTCACTTGCCTGACCTCATTCTAGCCGGTTTATTGCTCAATGTGACTTGCTTGATTGACCGAAACTTTGGGCTGAAGCTACGTGAACGTGACTTTCCGTAGTTATTGAATTTGCCGTAGTATTCAATAACTACCGAAACTTGAAATTTTTTGAAATTATTTTCTTGTTTAATATCTGCTGCAAAACAAGGAGCGAAGTAAAGAAGGGAGGGGGAAGTTTGCCCAGCTGTTATAAATAGGGTTAAGACTTTTTCTTACGCTCGAGTCAAAGGATTATCATTTAGGGACCAGAGAACCTCTGCCACCCCATGACCAAGCAATTTGCGTACCTTGAATCTATAGTATTATTGAATTGACCAAATCGCCGTCTTAGGCCATGTTTACGAGATAGCCGTAATAAAGGTAAGATACGGCTAATTCGCCGTAACCGTAAGCCGTTTATAGCTACCTAAACCATTTAATTAAACAATTTAAACCGCGTTTACAGCTTTCGTTTTTATCATGATTCAGATGTAAGTTTCATAGAGAATAGATCCTTCAAGGTGTTTGTTCCACCCACCAGGTAGAACAACCACCTTGAAGGATGCAACTTGAAAGTTTTTAGAACTAAAATTAGCGCAATAAGTTCCAGAAACTGAGTACCTTTAAAACTTGCCAACTCATTTGTAAGAGGCTTCGTGTAAGTTGTTGTCAATCTTGCAAATGTTATAGTTATTATAATCGCCTGCAGGCTCCAGTGAATGGAAGGGCTCCTCGGTGTGCGTAGCCAGATCTAATAATAACTAAAGGCCAAGAGACTTCGACCCCTATATAAATACACAACACAACCTGGTAGTTACTTAATGAAAAGACAAACCTTATTTTTTTTTATAAAATTTGATCACCTTGTTATACAGGCGACTTCTACAATCTTTCTTCGACAATCTTTCAGCGGTGAAAAGTATTCATGAACATGAGCAACTTAAACATTGAGAGCAATCCCAAAATCGCGAAAAGAAAACAGTCTTCAGCACTCTTATGGTGTCATTCAGAATTGACGATGAAGTGAGATAAGAGATAATGAGTGAGTGTGTTGAGATGTTGTGTATGATGAACCTAAGTCAGTATTATGTGCTTAAACGTTTTATAACCGACTACTAGAGCCAAACGGAATTAGGATTTTACCAGTCAAATATGGGTGGCTTCTGAAAATATATGCTTTTGTAGTCATCAATTAAAAGAGGAAAAAATTTTGAAAATATAATTTAGTTTAATACAAGAAGAGTCCCACATATTCGGCACCTCAGTACTCATATCGTATCAAGTATCGGCATACATTCAGTATGCCGATACTTTTCTTCTGCGTCTTCCCTGTAATTTCCTACATAATTATTCGCTTATTAAATTGGTACATTATGATAGCTTTATTTTAGTTTGTCTTGATCCAGTTATCCGAACATGCCAATAATCCGGCACCCCCTGGTTTTCAATAGTGAGTGCCGGATTAGTGAGACTTTACTGTAGGTATTATCTAATTAATTTACTACAGAAAAACTATGTTATTACATTTCAGCGTTGATTGTTGTGTGTTGATTGATGTTTCTCTCAAATACTCATGAGATACGTGTTGTTTTTTGCAGCGTGTCGGTGCCGGGGTACGCGGGTGGGCTGGCGGCCTCGCTCCCGGGCGGCGGCGGGCTGGCAGGCGCGGCATGGGAGCGGCTAGGCGCCGAGCTGGTGCTGTCGGCACTGGTAGCCGCCGCGCACTTCGCTGCCATGGAGCGCCGCTGGACTGGCGCCGCGCCCGCGCTGCTAGGCGCCGCCTACTGCGCTGCTAGCTTTGTCTCCGTAAGTATTCTTTGGCTATTAAACAGTGTAACAGTGTAACCGGCTTGTCCAAGAACCAAAACTTCGAAAACATGTGGCATTCATCAACTCGCACAAGGCCCGCGTGGCGGATTACGGCCCATTCCCTCTCACAGAGAGGAGGCCTGTCAGTGCTAAAAGAGACTAGACAAAGTATCATTCTATCAGCGATGGCGATACTCAAAATGTCAGAATGGAAGGGATTGATCACGTGACATATCAATAGCGCTTGACATAACATACATTTTACCAATTGCTATCACGACGCTTTGGTTGATAAAATGTCACGCGTCATTCATGATCGTCGTGCTGCTGCATCATGTCGAGGGGTCTCCTCCGAGTGGTTAAGACCTCCCCTCTCGTGCTTGAGGTCATGGGATCAAATCCGAGCAAGTACCAATGTGACTTTTTCATTCTAAGTTTATCTAGGACATCGCTGACAACGGTAAAGAAAAACATCGTGAGGAAACCGGAATTTATAGTTGGTTTTATAAGTTTGTGCTCCATTGGTGTAATTGCTTGCTTGCTTAATTTCAGTAAAGGATAAATAAATAAAGTTCTTTCGGCATCATTCATGACGATGATTTGACATGGTCAGTGTTGGTGTTGTTGGTAAACATTTTTGCACAAACACATGATGGCAGCGTTATCTCCGATTTTGGCCAAACGCCAGAAGGTTCCTACTCTTAAGTACAATTTCCACCAAACGGCACGCATCGCATCGAATCTGAACGGATTTTACAATCTTTAAACGAAATAAAATCGTGTAGGTACCTACACAGTATTTATTACAAAGCAGCGCACAGCAGCTTGACCGCGGGCGTCTTTGATACGCGTTCGGAGTCGAAAACTTGCGGCAACGTGCGGTTGGCTCCGTTCGGGTGCCGTCGTATCAGATTTAATCCTTTCAGGGCCGGCGCGGGCAGTCGCTAATCATTCTCGAGGGGGCACTGACATTTGACGTCACTCATGCAATCATGGATTTATAAGAAAAAACTGATTTCACTACTAGACTGACTGCACTACCATAATTGAACATAGTGGCGCAGGGACGGATACGTACGCTAACGGCGGAAGCCGTACGGAGCCGTTCGTAAACGTCGACATCTTGCCGGATGCGATCGGCCGTCGCCAAATCCGTTTGCATCCATGCCGATCCGATGCGATGCGTACCGTTTGGTGGAAGTTGTACTTAAACTTGACAAGCATTTTCTCAACTATGTGAAGGCCAATAGTTCAGTACATCTCTGGTTAATCCTTTGGGGACATAAAGAGAACGTGAAGTAAAAGGTAAAATAAAATTAAGTAACTACTCACCATATAATTTTGGTGAGGTTTGGTTTTATCAGCCGAGTTCTTTAAACTATTTAACAATAAACGCAAGAAAAAAGAATCACATTCCGCGCAAATTATAATTATACATAAACTTATTTAAACGTTCGATCTTCAACAAATCGGGTGTCAGGTACCGACAGGCGAGTAGCAAGCAGAGCTTAGCATTGTCTGCCGTCTGCGCTATTATGTGGAATGTATTACAGAGCTACCTGCCTTTTGTGCACGGATCCTTAAGGACAGCTGCCGGTGTAGCGTGCCCATCTGTCCGCTCACAACAAAGTGTGTACGTGAAAAAATAACTACCTACGCAATACCTTCAATGTACCCATTGAAATGTCCGTAGAATGGTCTACACGACGTAGTGTTTTTGTGCCGATCAAATCGAATGATGTTTTTCAAATTTAGTCTGCATGAAGATATAAGAAAATTAGAGCCTCTTAGCGGTAATAGGAACTAAATATTGCAACACATGATGTTAGTGCTAAAAAAAATCTGATACGATACTGTATGAGTATAACTCACTAAATTTCGTTTCGCATTTATTATATTTTATAAAATTATAGAGAGCACCGCGAAGTGGACATTTGACTTGATAGGTACCATTATATTTTATCCGCTGCGAATTCTGATTTATCCGTGTTTTAGACATTGATTCACGGCAGGTTCCATGGTACGTAACAATCTCATGAGAAGTATAGTAAAACGAGTACTCGCTCGCGAATTTATCAAACTCAGCTGAATCCGGGTTTAAATGTCGCTGGGTCACCCTAAATTTGATTAGCTACTTCTTCTTAATATGTCAATAAATCATATTTTGTCTGCCTGGTACATACGATTGTCACAATACCAAAACGTTTGGAATTGACCACGACAAATTTCTGAGCACATTTTAATCCTATACTTGTCGACAGGCAATTTACAGCTCTACCGTTTGCCTTATTTAAGTCCGTAACTAAGCTACTGATCTTCCACAGATGCCATCACTGAACCCCGCACGATCGCTGGGTCCATCGTTCGTTCTGTCCCGCTGGGAGAGTCACTGGGTATGCTGGGTGGGTGGACTAGGCGGCGGTGTAGCGTCGGCGCTGCTGCACGAGTGGGGCGGCCGGCGCACGCGCACAGGCTCTTCTCGCGCGTCTTCCCCGCGTGATCTGGACGAACTGGACAAGCCAGCCTTCCCGTCGCACCACCACTACCGCCACGCGCCCACCTACTGCGCCGCCGCGCCGCGCCCCGACACGGCCGAGCCGCTCTACTCTGGCACCAAGTCACTCTACTGCCGCTCGCCGCCGCCTGCTAGGCATGGCCTGCACAGGTAACTGATTCCTCCTACTATATCCTTATATGATATCTAAGAATGGAATAGAAAACATAATATTTCGGTTTATTCATGACATAATGCCAGAAACATTACTGGAACCCATACCCTACAAACCGAAGGACAGCACACTGCTTTGCGTCAGAAAAATGGCGTCCTGTGTTCGAAATATATGCAAATGATGGATGTCCTAAGTTCCCTAATCATTTGTTAATTCTCAATTGCAGGTCTCAGTCGGTTTACAGCAAGGGCAGCTCCGCGACGAGTGGTGCGACGACCGCGACGGCGACGGTCGGAGCGGTGGGGGCCGGCGGCCCGCTGGTGGCGGCGTCGTCGCTGGTGCTGCGTCCCCCGGCGCATGCGCACACGCACCACGCGCTCGCACACAACCAGAACGCGCATAATGCGCAGCGAGACCCGCCCTATGGCACCGCCAACGGAATTCGACCCGGACCTGCCGGTGAGTTCTATCTCTCGGGTTCCGGATGGCATTATCATACGAGAACTCATGAGAAAATAGAAATCAAGTCACCATCTTCTTATTTCTACCCCGGTAAGAACAGCGCAGCATGTCTTACATCTCTATAAGCCGTATTTTTTGTCATTCAGTCACTTCGTACCGAACCATTTCAACTTCAACAACCCATTCTTTTCTTTGACCATCAAAATAAAACTACCGATGAGAAAACCGAGAAAAACAATAATCAAGTGAAACATGAAACGAATTTCCTTCACCTATATCTTAAAGAAGATCGAATATTAAATAGATATCAACGATTCTATTATTTAATTTTGTGCCCGCAGGTGCAGCAGTGAACGATAGACGCGAGTCGGTGTACAGCGGAAGCATCGGCGGAACAAGCGCGAGCGGCACGTCCGTGGGCACGTCGGGCGGCGCGCGGCGTGACGACGCGTACGGCACGTACTCGCGCGCGCCGCACTACCGCGCCGCGCACGCGCCGCACGCCGCGCACGCACCGCACGCCACGTCCCCGCACGCGCTGCCCGACCACTACTAGCGACGCGCCGAGCAGCACAACATCGCGCTGCTCTTCGACGTCTAAGAGACCGGATCTCACTCCTACTCTAGGGACTGTGCACGCTGAACACGCTAGTGAGCTCCCCGCATCCTCGGATGACAGATTCTCGACTGTGACGAAAAACTTCATGAGTTTTAAACAATACTAGTTACGGATTTGAATTACAGTTTGTACTCTAAAATTCGTGTATGAATGATCAACTGGTGTTCTAAACATAGATCTGTTACTTAGATTATTTGAACTATTTGGAAAAGAATGTTATCGAAACAATAATTTGGGTGCGTGCTAAAATGTACCTAATAAAATATCTAGAAATATTGTGTCATGAACAAAATAAGTAAATGTTTTGTAATAAAAATACAAAGATATTCTTACTGTCGTATTTAAAGGACAATATAAATGCAAGTTTGTTTATTGAACTTGTGGCGGAACGATAAACTATTGGACCACCACCTTACATTTTAGAGCGGAATCGCTCCGCTCATGAATCTTGGGCCAAACGAAAATCACACATAGTTTGCACCGAGTGACCGCACGCTAACATGTACTTACTTCTACCGGCGGACGAGCCGAGCCGCGGACCGACAGTCTTCGTTTGCTCGCCTACCGTACCATTCGGATCGCGCCGCGCTAAACCTAGTATATTTTAGTAATCTGTATTTAAAGTGTCCATGTAATTTAATGTGAAAAGATAAATATTAAATTCATTGTCTTTGTTTGTGACAGAATTTATAATATTTTAACTCAATAATATATCTAATGTGTAGAAAGAAACGATCATAAGTTATTATGTCACCGTTACTTTACGCAAAAGGTGCGTTTATAAGAAATTATACCTATCTGTACAAGTACAGATTTTCGCAAAAACGGATCGTATCTACCAAAACAATGTATATTGTAAATACTTCATTGAAGTATTACCTAGCATAAGTATTCCTTCAAATTAAAAAAAAACCGAGGCTGCCTCGATTAAAGAAGCGATTTTTAAAGAAAAACTAAGTATCAGTAGTTAACACTCTTTGGCTAAACGGACCAAATCATCGCCAAATATGTGAGTTCTACGAAATCTTTCATTAATATAATATAAATAGGTATAAAGTGCCATACATCACTAAAATTTTACTTCCTATTTCATATTATTGTAAAATACCTATTGTTAATGCTAATTAAAACCTAGCTAATGTTAAAAGACTTAATAGCTTAGATAAGAATAGTATAGATGTAAATATTACCATATAGATAGATAATTTTCAAATAATATTGCCAAAACGAAGTAACATTATATCTGTTATTGAATTATGTATAACGGGTCTCACAAATTGTAAAATAATTTCTAATGTACCTATGTATTGTAACAAGTTTCTGAAAAGGTATAGTTATAATATGTTCATATAGAATTTTAAAAAAAATCGTAGCTCTGAACGCAAGTGTCGTTCAAACTTGGCGGACCCACTACCGTGCGCCTAGTTCTGTTTTATCATAAAAATGATTTCATGTAAAAGTTTATAATACATGTAACACAATGTTATCTAAAAGTGGAATTCTTTTATTATGCATTATTATTGTTCTGCGTAATATTACCAGATCTACCGAAATTTTGTAAATAATTTTAAAATAAATTCTCTTAAAGTTATGTGTGTCTCACTTATATTTTCAATCCAGTGATATTGTTACCTACATAGGTACTGAGGTCCATATTTCAATACAGTTGGACCTTCTTTCGATTTAGTCGCCGTGACAATCGAAAAAAAAACAAGCTTTAACCGGTTGAATGCTGTAATTACCGAAAAAAAAATCAGATTCAGAGTATTTATTTGTAAACGTAGGTTACAGATACACGGGTGTGTGAGATGTTACATTTTTGTAAGTTCTCTATGCTTTGCCGTTAGGGTAAAAATGATAGTTTCAATTTAAATTATTTCATCATTCATATATATATATGGGCGCCGCGCCGGCAGAACTGTTTTCTGGGGGCGCATCTTATCGGCACCTTGCCCCCAATATGATGGGTTTTCTTTCACCCATTTGCACAGACACTAACGAGCAATGAAAAAGTTCCAGTGACATAGCACCAAATTACTCCTAAACGGGAAAGGCTAGCTTAATGACGCCGTCTGCAATATTGAAGTACATTTAACAGCGCATCAGAATATTATCAACTAAAAACGTAAATATTGTGTTCAAATTTTAAATTAAATGTGAAAAAATTAAATCAAGGTGTTTGTCGGCATTTTGTGGGTGGAACTTTTTCTTTGCTCGGCAGTTCATTTGTCGGCTTATGCAAAAATGTTAGAAAATAAAGATGGAAAATTCAAGAGCGGGCGAACTGAGCTCGAAAATTTTAACACATCAGCTCCGATTTTTTTATGTTTTTAATTGAAATCACGGGGGGTGCAAATGCATCCCCCTGCGCCCATGGGCGTGTCTTATAATATAGGCCTAAGGCAAAGACAGACATATGAAATAGTTCATGCCAATAAACTATAACAATGCCAGTGCAAAATAACAAAAAGTACGTAAAGATAGTAATAAAAAAACAATGTTATTCTGTCTTTTAAGCTAAAATACAATGAGTAACTTAATCCTAAAATCATGCCCGAAACAAGTCTTGCAGAAGTGCCAAATTTAACATTGTGACATTTTTCTGGCGAGTCCAATCCTTAGTCGTTATTGATACCCAGCTCCCGCAAAACAGAAAGCACAGGATTGCTATAGTTCACGTAAGCAGCAGCCATTTTCTGTGGACAAGACATTTAATTGACTTTTTAAAATATGTTTAATGGGTTTCCCAGTTTCTTTAAACTTGGTTCTTCTAAGTTTTTTTAATAATATATAACTGCCCGTTTAAAAAAATATTTTTCTTTGTATCTAGAGCAGTACTGGGTTTGAATCACTTTGAACCCAGACAGCGCATTGTGTAAATTATTGCTATTTATTATTTGCTCTCAAAATATGAAGGAAAAGAATGTGAGGCAACCGATCATAGAAAATATTTTAAAACTAAATTACCGATGAGTTTTATGGCGTTTACGCTTTCAATTATCTTAGGTACCTCATTCATTGGTCGCCTTTTACGACACTGCGCGCACGAGAAGAATTTAAATGACATGACAAACCTTCTTCAGTTTGTTTAAATATTCGTCGTTGTCGTATCCATAACCGCGACGTCTGCTATCGAAGTCGCTTAGCGCTTGAAGCCTGGCGCTCTTGTGGTGCGAGGGCAGCAACGCCATGAGCTTGACGAAGAATGGCACCACCAGGACAGACAACACTGACGGTCTAGTGTGCTTGTCCATCTTTATCGAATACAGCAAAAAGGCTTGCTCCACTGACTCCTCGTTGTTAAACTTGTTAATTGACATAAGGTCTGACAAACGAACTTCAAGGATCTGTAAAATGAATGGCGTGATTAATTCATACTGAATGCGTACTCGTTTTGCCAATATAAAACACGGCATTGATATGCAATGATCCGAGTTAAACATCGATAATACTTGCCTTAACTATCTCAATCCTGTAATCATCATGATCACTCTCGGCTCTGTTAACTAGGAACTGTTCGACTGCCACATCTAGAGCTCTCTTATGTAAGTCTTGGAGAGCTCGCGGGTGGAAGCAGCACCTCTGTGGGCCCCACTCAGAGTTTATGAAGTTGTTGTATGTAAACTCAGCCACCTGCATGGCCATCTTGATGCTGTTGATGTTCGCCTTTTCGAAATTTGCAAAGCTGCTGCTGATTTCCTGGAAAAAATATCAAGTTATGCATATCGATACGGATAAGAAAGATGCAAGTAAAACAATTATGTGGAGAAACGTACTTCAAACAGTTTTTGGACATAGGGATCATCTTCTTGTTCTGAGGTGCGGTTCCTCTGATCGGCCAGGAATTTTGTAGCGTCGTTGCGTGCCTCTTGGTTTTGTGCTTCCAGCTTGTCTGCGGTAACGCCCGTGTTGTCTATCTGAAGCTTCATGCGCGTCACGTACACGTCGCGCGCCCCCAGCACCGCGCTCTTGTTGTTCTGATTGTTGATGGCGCTCAAGTGGTCGTACTGCTTCTCTAAACTCTGCAATATATACCTACTTTTAGCACTTCATTAAGCTAAATGCTCAGCATAATGAATTGCTATTAGTTGAGACTCTTGGGAGACATATATGTCCATGTGTGTGAAACAAACAACCACAATGTAGCCCCGGTTTATATACAATTATACATACAAATTAAAGTGATAAGACGTGGAAAAGCCCGAAGGGTTTGCGTTACGATGTCCTACAACTTTTGTGTGTATCGATTACATGGCATATTATTTTATGGAGTCGGCATCAGTAACAAGAGGACCTCACCCGCACTAAATCCGTCCTTTGGTCATCTTCCTCATCTTCTGACACTTTCACTCTGGCAGATTCGAAGAGCATGAGCGCCCCCTGGAGGGCCTCAGAGTGAAGTTCCATCAGATCAGCCGGGTGCAGGCAGAGTCGCGCGTGCTCGCTACACACATTGCTCACGGCGTTGTCGTAAAACTGCCTGGCGAGAGACATTGTCTCTCGAACCGTCGCGTCGTTGTTCATCACGTACAGTGACCAATTCGCGTTCAGCTCCTGCCAATGGTTAACTTAATATGAGCGTCACTTATGCAATTGTTTGTTAGTGATTTTTTTTTATCACTTTGTCCCACACTAGGCATTGCTCTTGTATCGTGTACAAACATTTGGATGGTTATTATCTGATGATTTCTTACCTTGATAAGTTCATCGAACCTGTCGTCAGCGTCTTTCTTCGAGCCGAGCTTCCTCTTCTTTGCGTAGGCTTTCTCGGCGTCGGCACGCGCGGCCTTATGCGCGGCGACCAGCGCTTGCTTTGTCAAGTTCCGCCCGTCGCGCAACCTCTCGTCCATGCGCGCTGCGTACACGCCGCTCGCCGCGCGAGCCGCCGCAAGCAGACAAGCGTCTGCTGTCGCCTACAAAACGACTGCTGTTATAATATACTAGCACTCCGCCAACGACTTCTTTCGCGTGATTTCGTATTTTATCCTACAGATGACTTTCTTATGTGCAGGTCGAGTTTTTAACAACTCAAATAGTTAAGTTAATCACTCTTTTCTTCTCTTTTTTATTTTTCGTTTATGTTAGTTAGATTGCGCAGTAAAATTCCTCAAAAAAACTTTAACATCTTTTAACCCTATCTGGGGGATAGTTTTAAAAAACGTAGGTATTATGTCAATTTTGATTATTTACTTTATCCTCAAGGAATTAGATTTTTCATACAAACTAATTTCCCCCTTTTGACCCCCTTACAGGTTGAAAGTTCTGGAGTGGTGACCGCGTACCGGAAGACGCAGCATAGGAACGCCTGCCTCTAGGTGGAGCAACGAACAGGTCAAGGCTGCGAGAGTCCGGTGGATGCGAAACGCACAGGACCGATCAGTGTGGCGACACGAGGCCTATGTCCAGCAGTGAACGTTTTTTGACTGAAATGATGATGATGATGACAGGGCGAATTTCCAAAATGTTCCCTCATAGTGCTCCCCTTTACATCGTCAAAAACAACATCAAAAACGAAACCCTGTGCAGTACGATTCTTATCAAACTTTAACACCTGCTGAATCGTATTTTGAGGGTAGTTTCGAAAAACTTATAATGACAATCTTTATTGTTTACATAATCTGGTATTTATGTCAATTTTCAAGTTTATTAACCCAAGACATAAAATACTTCAAAAGAACTTTTATCATCATCATCATCCACAGCCCGACTTCGCCCACTGCTGAGCATAGACCTCTCCCCTCTTGTATCAATCACCACGTTTCCGTGCCAACCTCATCCAGGTTCTACCCGCAATGGCAATAATGTCATCTGCCCATCTCGCCGCTGGACGAAAAGAAAAACAAAAAGAACTTTAACAACCTATAAATCGTATTTTGAGGAAAGTTTAGAAAAACTAATAATGACCATTCTATTGTTTACTTAGGTTGCTATTTATGGCACGTTTCAAGTTTATTAACTCAAGTAATAAACTTTAACAAACTCTAAATCGTCAATTGGGGGTAGTTTCAAAAAACTAATAATGACAACCTTTATGTTGAATACAGGCCTTCGGATCACAGCCAAACACCGGGCATTAGCAAAGCTGCTACTCTTGGATCCTACCAGGTCTATACCCGCGAAATAGAATAGAATAGGAAGATGTTTTTTCCCTAGTTCATTATGTCCACAGGTCGATGGTGTATTCGGCCTGTTGGTGTGTCAGCTACTTACAGTCTACCTTTGCTTGTCTGAGAGAGATCTATATAAGTGTCGTGTAGTGTGTGATGTGAGTTTGTTAGTGTGTACGGAATAAATTTATAATGTTCTTCTATATTGTCCTATCCTATTTACAGCTAATTAAAATAAAAAAATACATTTTATGGGGACGTGGAGCGGTCGTTCGCTTGCTGAGCAGCCGATTCCTGTCTTTTTTTGGTACATAGTCGACTTCACCTAGTCTAGTATTAGGAGGGGGTTGTGCTTCGTATCCGAGGTAGGCGTCACCAGGGGTCTCAAGATCCTTGGTTTGCATTTCGCGTAGTCGACGCAGCATGTCCTCGTTTAAATCTTGTGCACGGAGGTGCCATGGATCCCAATCGAGCATATCCCAGAGTAGTGAGGTTTCTAGGCGTCTTGGGAATTGTCCGCTGGTCTTGAGAGCCATTCGATATTGGCGTTCTATTTTTAATAAGTTGCTCTTACTGTAACGTGAGAGTAGTTGTACCACGCCATAATCTAATATAGGAAGTAGGCAGGCCTGAACGACAACAAGTTTCACGGTCATATCCGTCTTGGCGTGCCATCCTATGATGGGGGCTAGCACCACGTGCTCGTCGCGCCTTCTGCACGACGTCATCCGTCTGTTTGCCCATGGTCATGGTCTTGTCTAAGTGTACGCCCAGATATTTATTGCTGTTTTTAAATACATAGATAAAAGTATATACAGTGTATAAAATACTTAAATAACTAAAACTACAATCCTATACACTTTAACCAAAAACTACTCACTAACTAAAACAAAAAAATATACTTAATTAAAATAGAAGTTAATAGTAATAGTAATAGTTAATAGTTAATAGTAATAGTTAAATAGTTAATAGAAGTAGTAGTAATAGTAATAATAGTTAATAGTTTTTAAATTCGATTACCTCGTCTTTGATGCGAATGGGTCTGCGGTAGTTTCTCTTGTGAGTGAACATAGCACACTACGTTTTGTCTACGTTGCATTTTAGCCCCCAGCGACGGTAGTAGTCGATAACGGTGTCGGCGCCCAGCCCGCGTGGTGTGTTGCGCTGTTCGGGTCGGGAGACCTGTTAAGGATGCACAGGTCATCAGCGTATTGGGAGAGCTTGAGTCCACGGATACGGTCCCGTTAGTCCCAGACGTCGTGTACGTACAGATTGAAAATTACCGGACCCAGGATAGAGCCCTGGGGAACTCCGTGTAGCACCGATTTTTCGTTACTGTTGGTGGTTCTGAAGCGCCCGTAGGTTTTGCGACCGCTCAGGTAATTCTCTATAAGTTTGATGATGTTGTTCGGGACGTCAGCTGTTTGAAGCTTCTTTATCAGACTTTCGTGGTTTATTGAGTCTAAGGCCTTCGAAAGATCCGTCAGGACCATGGCCACACTTTCACTCGCTTCCAGCGCATCCGTGATGAACTTACCGGTGCGAAGGATCTATGTGCCTGTTCCTCTGTTCTTAGTAAAGCCATGTTGGAAAGGCGGTTGGAGTCTGTCGGCTGTCTGTCGCAGGCGCGACAAGAGCAGGCGTTCGTGTAGCTTACCCATGATGTTTAGAAGAGTGATTGCTCAGAACGATTTGGCGTCCCGGTAATTCTTACCTGCTTTATGTAGGAAAATGCACTCCCCGGTTTTCCATTTGTTGGGATAATAACCTGTCAGTAACAGGTAGTCAGCTATCACTTTGTACCTGATGAAAAATGGCTCCGAGTTTGAGGGCGTCTGCTTTGATTTTGTCCGGGCCAGGCGCCTTCTTATTTTTAAAGCGTCTCAGCGCGAAACTGATTTCCTCTATGGAGGTGGGGTCGAGAGGCTGGAATGGTGTGGTCTTCACTCTTATCTTCCTTGTTTATCTCAGCTTCTGTAACGATCACTGCGTCCACCAGGGCGTCGATAGTTTCTTTCTCACTGTTGCTACCCTCAATGTGGGGGAGTCTCCGTACTGGAGCCTTCAGGTTGCGTTGGATTCGCCACATCTGGGCTCTGTTGAACCCAGATGTAATATACCCGGATAATAAACGATCCACTTCTGTGGATCGTTTATTATCCGGGTACATTTTTCACTGCTATATTCCACGAGTGCTTGTTGGACCTGGCGTTTTAGACGGTTGTAGGTTCTTCTTTGTTCCGTCTTGGTTGAAGCGTAGTCGCCACGCTTTACTTTTTGCTTGGTTTCTTTTGTCGATCAATTCATTAATCTTTTCTGAAAGTTGATCTCTTCTGTTGTTTTCATGTAGTGGCGCATATTCATCCAAGGTTTCTGTGATGGCTTTTTCTAGTTGTAGAATATATTCCTCGCATTCTGCGTCGGTTGTGATTTTCTTTGGTAGGTGCGTGGTTTTATCCCTTAAGATTGGTTGGAATTGTTGTCTGATTTCTTCGTTGTTTGCAACAGCGCGGGTATTTCGTACCAGTGTTTTCTCTCTGTCCACCACTATACTTAGGTAACCGCGAAACTGCGATACGCAGCAGCGGTAAACTAGGGATTTTTTCTTTGAGATACCGATTCCTGTCAGACAGGTGGAAAGTGATACACGAATAGTACAACTTACAAATAATACTCACATTTGTTCCCGTGGTGGTCTCCTGGTCCCGTGTCCCATCCCGTGTCCGTTCGAGGGTTTGGCAGGGGCAAAATATATATATATATATATAATAAGGGAGAAAGGGACAACCGACGTGATCTGGACCGAATCTCAGGCAGACTTCCAGACACCTAGACACGTTTCCGGCAAAAATACTTCGCTGCTTGCGAAATATATGCACCAACAAATGCACAGGTGACCCGCAATACCACTCGCGTAACGCGAACACAATTTCGGATAATGATCGGCTGGTTACTTATCTATTTCCGCTAACCAGTTCCAGAATGTTATTTTCCCTTCTCGCGATCTCAAACAAGCTTTTACGAGTCTCTAGTCAACGTCAACTTCACCAAAAGCTGCAATGACAGCGAGCTGGCACAGTGTTGCAACAAAATAACAAAAAAGGAACGGAACATTTCGTTCCGAACACTTTATAACATACTTAGATTACTATTTGTGCCAAGTTTCATGAATATTTGCCGAAGGAATTCGATTTTTCATAAAAACTTTCAACCCCCCTTTTACCCCCTCAGGGATGGAAATCCTTGGAATTAATTGAATCTTCAATCAAAGGATGTTGATTTTTATAGTCTTTAATAATAAAATGTACCAAAATGTATGCCGAATTAGCCACTAATTCTGGCGACGACATGTTCTTACAAAGATTAATTGAAAAGCGTGGAGTGCATGCGGAGCGGGCACGAGCGCAAAACGCAAGAAGTTCCCGAATATAGTGGATACCCACCTTTATAATAATCAAGAGACGAGCAAACTTTATCCAAAAATAAATAAATAGATAAATGGAATTTAATGAACTGACGCTGTACGGACTGTAGTTAACTCCGAACACTGATTTTCCGTAGAGTTTGTTTGGTTAGAGATACACGTCTCAGTTAAAGCCACGAGTTGAGTACATTTGAGTTTTTTATTTTTCTACTACTCTGGCAGTGAATTCCACTCTTTAACTGTACGCATAATGAAAGTACTCTCAAACCGTTTCAGGTAAATTACAGTATTACTAAGGTGGAAGGCGACTATTTCTCTCTCAGTTATGGATAGTAACACGACTATAAGATCTCTATCGTCCATGGTTGCTTTGTCATATCATTTCATAAGTACAGTTGAATTATGACGCACATCGTTGGCCTAAAGTAGGTTACCACTTAGCAGAAAAATGTACGGTGAAGAAACCGTACCTACAGAGGCCATAAGAGCTGAAAGAGAAAGAGGGAGCTACATTTACAGGACATTTAGCACTTTACCTTTTTAACAACGGAAACACGATGTCACGTCATAGTAGGGCTCCTATGTTCTTTCTGTGTAGTAGTTTTTATCTTAGAGATACTGATTTAAGTAAGGCATTTGATCTTATTGATCACAATATTCTTCTGAGTAAGATAATGGGCATAGGTATTCATGGAACATTACAGTGTTGGTGTGAGTTTTATTAAAAGAATCGGTTAAAATGGTCAGACAAATTTTATTCCGTCAGGTGTACCACAGGGCTCGCACGTGGGACCCTTATTGTTCTTAATCTTGATCAACCGATGGTTTAAACCAATCGACAATCTTATAGTATAAGGTAATAAGTAAGCTAATTTTTATTGAGACCTCCGCAGTATTTAACTATCTTTCCTTTTTATGGAAATAATCCTAAAACGAGGTCTATATATTCAAAGTACCTTGAAAATGGTGGTCGCTTCAGGGACTTCATCACTGTTGAAGATTTCAACGTACTTCTGAAAGTAGTCGAACAAGTCTTGAGTACGGACTCGCTCCCCATTGATGAGCTTCGGAGTGAGGTGCTCCGGATCGAACAGCGATGGTACCAGCTCCAGAAGTGCTAATCTGAACTTTTCTGTCAGGTCTGCAATAGAATAGAATACAACATCATTAATTTCTGAGTATAAAGTACAGGACCCTTCATAAAGGTCTTAAAATACTTACATGAACCACATACATGAACATGACACTACAATACAGTATTTCCATATGTACTATCAATTTAATAACAGGTAGAGGTGAGACCTTAGCCCTGCAGTATGACAATTATAGCATGGTATTATTATATTAAAGTACATATTTTAATAATTGGTAGTTTTTTTTTAAATGATGGGGCTAATATTGCATACCTTGAATGTGCAAAATACTGACCGCGAAGGCATCCAGCGAAGTTCTGATTTTCAACGCCGAGCCCCGGGTGAGGCATCAGAAAGCATTTGATCTGATCGAAACACGACCGAATGTGCTCGCGAACCTCGCGCAACTCTGTCTTCTGATTCAGATTCGACTGATAACAGAAATAATTGAGTTATATACAGTAGTTAGATGATAGATAGTACCTAATTGCAAGATGGAGTGGCGTAGTCACTCTCACAGAGAAGAGGTCCGTGTCTTAGCAGTGGAAACATACATACATACATAAACTCAAGCCTTCACGTAGGTAGAAACAACAGAACGCCACCTGCTACAATCCTTACTTATTTATTTTGCTTCACCCAGAGTTCATACATCTAGTCATACACGCAAGCCGTTTATGAGTACTGCGCATCTAGTCTTTCTGAAGAACATCACCGATAAGGTCTAAGTATGTCTTTCTAGGGCGTCCCCTCCCGGCGTTTCCATTCACGTCTACCTTGTTGAAAAGTGTATACACTTTTCAATTTGTGTCACTACATCTTCTTTTAAACCGTAATTGTATTATTACATCATTACTCCAAACTTAAACTAAAACTTATTGCCAAACTTAAGAAGCAGCTGGCAGGGCACATTGCTCGCAGAACGGATGGCTGGTGGGGCCGAAAAGTTCTGGAATGGCGACCGCGAACCGGAAGACGATATGTTGGAAGGCCTCCTACTAGGTGGACCGATGACCTGGTTAAGGTTGCGGGAAGGCGCTGGATGCGATACGCACGGGATCGGTCAATGTGGCGACGCCTGGGGGAGGCCTATGAGGTCAAAATGAGGCCGCAGCGTGCGTTCAAAAATTGTGCAAATAACCACCGAGATTTTGGCAGAAATATCTTTTTTTCATAAAGTAAGAACCGAATTAAATAGTAAATATGAATCAATTACCACATCATTATGAGTGTTTGACCAATGTTTGCGTCGAGAACGCGCCAACTATTGTAAATTGTAACAAACATCGATTGTTCTGGAACTTTGTAATTAAGACTTTAAAACATGCGTGTAAGATGACAACATATGGTTCCATTAAATTTTCATCAAGATCTGGTGAAGAACTTCGGAGATATACATCAGAACTCTTCAATAAATAACGACAAATCACTCGGGATAGCTGCAATAGCAATTCTGTTTATTGTTTACACCACTTCATAACATAACATCACACTGGTACGCTCTAAAGGGGTACACAGGTGTGAACAGTTCACCCTGGTATACTCTTATTCCACGGGTTTTGTTTAAGTTTCATGTTATTGGGTTAATCTATTCTGGTTTTACTTTGGGCATTATAGGTAACCTAGCATATAGAACTGGTCTATTATGAACCACTTTGTAGTGTTTTTATTGTACAAGCTTTGTGAATGCAACTTTAAGCATTGCATTTAAGGTTGAATTTGTTTTAATGTATATTTACTTCAACTAGAATTCTTAGAATTACGTAAACACAATTGGCGACAGTTTTTAAGAGAAGTTTTGTATGGAATTGTGTATCTATATATAGTGTATTATTGATCGAAGATTACACCACATACATACTTCCTACGCGGAACGCATTTCTACTGCATGAATCCTACCTTTTTTTTGCCATTCCCTACCTTCATTTCCATACATAAGTGTAGGCACCGGCACGCTGTTGTGAACGGCGAGTCCAGCCTCTTTAGACATCGACTGGCTGGTCACAAGCGCATGTAGAGCACCACTTCATTGCCTGCATTCATTACTCTCCTTTCCAAGTGCTCTTCAATCTTTCCATCCCTTGTGAACATAGTTGCGTCCGGAAGACGTTGCGTTGGAAGGCCTCCTACCAGGTGGACCGATGACCTGGTGAAGGTTGCGGGAATCCGCTGGTTGCGAGATGCACGGGACCGGTCAATGTGGCGACGCTTGGGGGAGGCCTATGTCCAGCAGTGGACGTCTTTCGGCTGATATGATGATGATGATGATGATGAACATAGTTCCCAAATATACAAACTCTTTTACTCTTATCATTTATTTTCAATTCACACAGCGATTCATCGTCTTCTCTTTCAATTGTCTTTACCTTAGTTTTTTTCACATTTATTCTCAATTCTCATACCATTTAACATAAAAGCTTCATTTATCAGTCACCATGTCTTGCAACTATTCTGCTGACGATGCAAATAGAACTTGAACATCTGCGTAGAGAAGGTATTTACACTTCTGCTGTAATCCTTTTCCCTTAAATAGTGGTACGATTACAGCCTTGCGCCAGTCATCAGGCACGCGGCCATATCTCCAACACATTAAAGATCCGGCACAACAGGCTTGCTACCACCCTGTCACCACCATTTAGCATTTCAGCAGATACTCGGTCATACCCGCAGCTTTATAATCGTCACCCACTCAGTGCTCTTATAATCCCATCCATTTCTATTTCATCCTCATTCGCCTGCTCTTTATCTGAGTTAAGTGGAAACAATTTGACTAATTATAATAATTTATACTTGTACATATTACCACAGTATAAATATGGACGGTATGGAAACTACCTACAAACGCTCGAAACGGCACACTCACACAAACATGCGCATCCGACGAGACTCCTAAGCGGTTGTCGCGGTGCTGTCAGTAGTGAGTAACGCGTCAACGTCAAGACGAGAGGTCACGTATAAGTTATTATATGATCTGTGTCCGCGTCTACCGCGCGCCCGCCCCAGTACTTGTAAAAGGATACGCCGTAATGACAAAGTTAAAGATCCACAACAACAAGTTCTCAACAACATGTTCTCTACAAGTTTTTGTGTGTGAATTTTAAACTGTTTTCCGTATTTTAATCTATCGTCTTTTGAGATTAACCGACGCCATGAGATTACCTATTTAAATTGTATTTTTAATCTAGTTTTTTCAATTCTTTTCATTGAGCACAGAAGAGAAATGTTTTAATAAAAAAAAAACAAAAACATTAAAAATTACGCCCCTATTGCTTCAATGGAGCATATATATATTTCATCAACTAGGCTTAGTTTTCGTACTGTCCATATTTATATTGTGATATTACTTTAAAAGCCCAAACTACAGTATAACCTAGACTTTACCAGTAAATCTATGTAAATCTGTGCGCCTGAACTGTCTCCGATCTTTACACGCCTATTCCGCCTTTCATATGAGACTGGAAAAGTGCCGAATGCTTGGAAGCAAGCCAACGAACAGCCCGTGCCCAAGAAGGGCAGTCGAGCTGACCCGGCCAACTACAGACCCATCTCTGTAACGTCCATACTCTGTAAGAGTATGGAGCGTGTACTTAACACTAAGCTCCTGGCATACCTAGAAACTAACGATATTCTTAGCGACCGCCAATACGGCTTCCGCCGAAATCGGTCTACTGGGGATCTTCTAGTGTATGCCATTCACATATGGAGTGAGGCCATCCAGAGGCAAGGGGAAGCGCTTGCCGTCTCTTTCGACATCTCGAAGGCTTTCGATAGGGTCTGGCATGAAAGCCTTATCGGTAAGCTTTCTTCATTCGGCCTGCCCGGTGGTTTGTGTGATTAGATTGCAGACTTCCTGAGAGATCGGTCCATTCGAGTGGTTATCGATGGCTGCTCGTCGAATCAAATGGATATTCATGCCGGGGTCCCTCAGGGGTCGGTACTCTCAGCTACATTATTCTTGTTGCACATTAACGACCTGCTGCTGCTGCTTTGGGTATGCAGACGACAACACTGTTGCTGAGAGATACCTGTCCAACGCACGGGCTACCGGGCCGCAGATCCGGTCTCTCCGTGAGTCCATGGTGGAGCGTTTGAACCTGTCCTTGCAGGCAGTCTCCGAATGGGGCGATGCCAATCTGGTCACGTTTAATGCTGCTAAAACCCAGGCGTGTCTTTTTTCCGCTAAAAAGAGCCAATTTCACCCGGATCCAACATTCCGTGATGTAACCGTGCCAATAACGGACCATATTGAGCTTCTTGGCGTTACGTTGACATCGACTCTCAATTTTGGGCCATATATTGAGGCAAAGGCTCAGCTGGCTACCAAAAAGTTGGGGATTCTTGCGAAGGTGAGAAGGTACTTCACGCCGGAACAGCTGCTCAACTTGTATCAAGCGCAAGTTCGATCGTGCATGGAGTACTGTTCTCATCTCTGGGACGGATCTGCCAAATACCAGCTTGATGCACTAGAGTCGATTGAAAAGCGGGCTAAGAAACTCATCGGCAATGAGGCACTGGTCAAGTCAAGGCTCCAGAGCCTGGAACATCGTCGCCGAGTTGCTAGCTTGTCGGTTACATTTCGGGGAGTGTGCGATGGAATTGCATGATTTAATTCCGCTTAGCCCGTTCCATCATCGGACTACCAGACGTACGGCGTTGCGTCATCGGTACATGGTGGACATCCCACCCATACGCACAAAACGTTTTGGGGACACTTTTATTATGCGTACAGCTAAGGAGTGGAATTCCCTGCCGGAGTCTGTGTTTCCCGATAGCTACAATCTAGGGGTCTTTAAGTCAAGAGTGAATGGGTTTCTTCTAGGCAAGCGTGCTTCATCGTCGACCTCATCATCGCTTATCATCAGGTGAGATAGTGGTCAAGCGCAAGCCTAAAGACAATAAATAAAAAATAAAAAATATCTAAGATTTACCGAGTCTTTCTGGTAATGGTCTGATAATCGCTAATTTCGCGGGCTTGCGTGAGATCGCTGCTAAAAGCCCGAAATTAGCGATTATCTTACATCATTTCGGACTTTTACCAGTGAGACTTAGTAAAACTTAGGTTTCTCGGGTTTTTACAGTAACATACATATTACCTGAAGCCTCTTGTCAAGCAGTGAGGCGCCTCCGATGAAGCCGTGCGCGTGCTCGTAGGCACTGGCCCAGTCCCGCACCAGGAACAGAAGGGTCTGAAACGCCTTGCCCTCCGCATCGCACGCCAGCTTGCCGTACTCCGTGAAAAGCTGTCAGACATCGACAACTATGTTAAGTGAAGAACCGATTAGTCATGCTTCTGGCCTTCCGTGATAATAAGACTCTAACCTGTAAGTGTTGTAAATCATCTTCCCTGATGTTACCGGACAGGTTGTAGATCTGCACGGACGATATAAGGGTAGATAGTGCGAAGATGGTGGAATTCTGTCCAATGGTGCTCTCCGAGTCGAAGGTGCCCTGCGTGTCCATTAGCAGCACGGCCACCTGCAACCACATAACTGAGTATCTACCGCTGAAGACTGGACGACTGGACCACATTCCAAGGTGTGTATGTGTCACCCACCTTCTCACCGCTGTCCAGGGTGGTGATGATTGGTTCCGGCCACAGGTGAATGCCGGTGGTGTCCCGCTCGCCACCACCTCTCCAGTGGAACCCTTTCAACTGCTCATCCTCTTTGCCCAGCCATTCGCCACTCAGCTGACTGGCACGCTAACAAATGACAGTGTTTAGATTGGGTTATATTTGAAATCTAGAGTGCGAAAGGTAGTGGCAACTCACAGGCGCGCTGAGGTATCGCAGGAAGAAGTCGAGGATGAAGGACTTGCCGCCACGGTAGGCGCCGGCCACGCTGATCACGACGGCAGGCAGGTCCTGTACGTCGTGCCGCAGCAGCACGCGGCGCAGCGCCTCCTCGTCCAGCTCGTACCGCGGGCCGGCTCCCGCGCCCCCGTCCTCCACGCCCAGACGCACCACCGGCACGCCCGCACCACCCGCGCCGCTCTCCGCCTCGCCGCTCATCACGCCTCACACTAGTTGTACACAAACACCACACACATTGATTTCATCTTTTATAGGTTTACTAGATGACTCCTGCGGCTTCGCTCCCGTCATCTACCCTACCTACCTACCTACCCTACCTACCTACTAACCTACTCACCTGCCCCACCTATCAACCTACCTACACTATCCTACCCTATATACCTAACTACCCTACCCTACCTACCCTACCCTGCCCAACCGTAAATACCTTACCCTACCTACCTACCCTACCCTACCTACCTACCAATTTGTTAAACTATTTATTAGAATAATAATTTATACTATTTACAATACGAATGTCCCCAACTCTTGTTTCTACCGGCGGCGGCGCGGCAATCTAAACACAAAAGCCGCTATTGTATCTTAACTATGATAGTTAGATATATTCTGTCGCAGACTTTTTTGTAGGTAATAATGAGTACTTTAATCATGTAGTATTTAGTTTTTATATAATTATTTTTTATAAGACCTCTAATCTTCTTGAAAATAAATGATAGACTATGTTACGCCGGAATAATGTAGTTTTTCCATGGATATTTTTTTTTTAATCGGCCCAGTTGTTTCGGAGCCTATTTGGTACAAACATACAAACAAATAAAAAAATCTTTCAATTATTTTTATCATCACACATCATCATTATCAGCCTATTAATGTTGCCATTGCTGGGCACAGGCCTCCTCTCTGTGAGAGGGAATGGGCCGTAATCCACCACGCGGGCCCAATGCGGGTTGGTGGATGTCACATGTTTCGAATTTTTGGAAGGGGACATGCCGGTTTCCTCACGATGTTTTCCTTCACCGTATTGAGAGCAGTGGTGATGAAATAATTTACACAAAGTAAAGCGCCTGCCTGGGCTCGAACCCACGACCTACAACTTGTAAGTCGCTGCCGATACCACTGGGCCACCACTGCTCATTATTTTAATATTTTTATATTAATTATTATAGTATATTACTAGCGCTTCGCCCGCGACTTCGTTCGCGTGATTTTGTTTTCCTATAAAACTCTTACGTGCAGTTAGTGAAGGCGACCAAAAATAAGCTATTATTAAATCAATAAAAAATGGGTTATCGCAGATATACAGGGTTTGTTGATTTGGGACGATTCGTTATTGGATTTAAAGAATAATAAATTTAAGGTTACCGCCATAAAGTAAAATCCTCCCCTAAAAACTTAATAACCCCATTTTGCCCCGTTGTGAGTCGAGTTATGAACAACCCAAATATGTTATTCACTTTTCTTCTGTTTTTATTTTTCGTTTTTCTCAAAATTTTCCGAGAAGATTCCTCAAAAAAAAATTTGGGTAGTTTTAAATAACGTTTTATGTAAATTTCGCTTATTTACTTTATCCCCAAGGATTAGATATACAGACAAATTTTGCCTCTTTTCACCCCCTTTAAGGTTGAATTGCCGAAAATTCCTGCTATGCGCTCCCCTAGAAATTTACGTCAAAAACGTGTCCAGACTGATTGATTGACTGACAAAACTGTCCAGTATGATTCTTAGCTTGAGGTTAGTTTCGAAAAACTTATAATGACAACCTTTATTGTTTACATAGGTTAGTACTTATATCAAGTTTCAATCGTCTTTTGGGGGTGGATTCGAAAAACTAATAATGACAACCTTTGTTATTTACTTTCTTTGGGCTTTATGTCACCTTTCAAATTTATTAACCCAAGTAATAAGATTCTTCCAAAACACTTTAACACACCCTAAATCGTCTTTTGGGGTTGTTTCAAATGACTAATAATGATAACCTTTAGAGGTAGGTATTTATGTCAATTTTCATGTTTAACCCAAGAAATAAGACTTTCCAAAAAAAAAATAACAACCCCTAAATAATCTTTTGGGGTAGTTTCGGAAAATAATAATAACAACCTTTATTATTCATTTAGGGTAGTATTTGTGCCAAGATTCAAGTTTATTGACCCAAGAAATCAGATTCTTCTATACAAACTTGAACACCCCATAAATCATAATTTATGGGTAGTTTCGAAAAACTAATAATGACAACCTTTATAATTTACTTAGATTACTATTTGTACTAAGTATCAAGACTTTTGGCCAAAGGTATTAGATTTTTCATACAAACTTTGCCCCCCTTTTTCACCCCCTTAAGGGCGGAATTTCGAAAAATTCTTTCTTATCGGATGCCTACGTCATAGAAAGAACACACCCTCCAAGTTTCAGGTATCTACAATCAGTGGTTTAGGCTGTGCGTTGATCCGTCAGTCAGTCATTCAGGACAAAGCATTTTATATGTATAGAATATAAATAAGATTCTTCAAAAAAACTTTAACACCCCCTAAATCGAATTTTTGGGTTAGGTTCGAAGAACTTATAATGACAATCGTAATTGTTTACTTAGGTTGATATTTGTGTCAAGTTTCAAGTATATTAACCTAAGAAGTAAGATTCTTCAAAAAAATTAATCGACTTTTGGGGGTATTTTTGAAAAACTAATAATTGCAACCTTTTGTTGCTTACTTAGTTGGGTATTTATGCCAAGTTTCAAGTTTATTAACCTAATAAGAAGATTTTAATAAAAACTTTAACACCCCCTAAATTGTCTTTTGTCTAAAACTACCCCCAGTTTCGAAAAACGAATAATAACAACCTTTATTATTTATTTATTTTAGTATTTGTGTAATGTTTCAAGTTTAGTTACCCATGAAATAAGATTCTGCCATACAAATTTCAACACCTCCTAAATCGACTTGAGGGGGTAGTTTCAAAAAACTAATAATGTCAATCTTTATCATGTACTTAGATTACTATTTGCGCCAAGTTTCAAAAATATTAGCCGAAGGAATTAGATTTTTTATGCAAACTTTGCCCCCCTTTTTAACCCCCTTAGGGGTAGAATTTCGGCAAATCCTTTCTTATCGGATGCCTACATCATACCAAGAATACACATTTCAAGTTTCAGGTCTCTACGTTCAGCGGTTTGGGCTGTGCGTTGATCCGTCAGTCAGTCATTCAGGACAAAGCATTTTATATATATAGATAGAAAATATAGATAGGCCTACCGTTCAACTGGTTCAACTGAACAAACACAAAGATCAAAGTTTTGTCTTTTTAACCGACTTCAAAAAGGAGGAGATTATCAATTCGACTGTATTTTTTTAAATTGTTTTTGCCTCGAAACTTTTTACTATGTGAACCTATTTTGATTATTATTATTATTGAGGGAAAAGAAGGAATACAGATAGAAGAGCACTTTGGTACTGCTTCTTTCTCTCTTTTACTTTTTTATTAGAAAGTTGGTGGTCCCATTTAAATTTGGTAAAGATCTGATGAAGAACTTCGGAGAAATACAACAGAACTCTTCAATAAATAACGGTAATTCTCTCGGAATTGCTGCAATCGCATGTTTGTTTATTGTTTATGCCATTTCATAAAATAACAGTCGGCTCTAAGGAGGTACGGCACGCAGATGTGTACAGTTCACCTGGTACACTCTCATTTCACCGGTTAGGTATGTTCAAGTTTTATCTTATTCGGGTAATATATTAGAAGCGAAGACTCGGCTAAGTACTAATTCGCACTTATACTTCTGTTGACGGAATACGACGGACAAATAATATGGCAGCACGTCGCTCACCGCCAAAAGGATCAATTATGGGTGGTGATAGCAATCGCAAACTCAGCCAAAGCCTGATCCTAAGCAGTCGGACAAAAGAAAGGATCGTGAAGAGGACCAGTCAGATAGGTTCGATCAATTTGAGATAAAAATTATGTCGATATTAAATATTTTTTCTAAAACACAAGCAGAAAAATTGGACAAAATGTCTTAACAAATTACAGACCAAATTGCCCAAATTAAGGGTGCTACAGACCAACTTTCTTTGGAACAAAATAGAATAAAAGAAGCATTGGCTAAGATGGAAGCATCAAATACAGTTTTGGAGAATAAAATGACAATCCTTACAAATGATTTTAATAATTTCAAAGCCTCCACTTGTCGCGATTCACAGACTGCAGTGGGCTTAACACATGAAAATATGATCTCCGAGATACATGAGCGCTTCCAAAGGAAAAAAAAACATAATCGTGAGTGTCGTACAGGAAATAAACTCTAGAGATTCAGCTGAAAGGACCAAGTACGATTCACAAGAAATTAACAAAATTATAAAGTTAACTGTCCCAAACTGTGCCGAACCCATAAAATGTTTTCGATTGGGTAAACACAATAACAACAAAGAACGCTCAATAAAGGTCTGCTTTGCTTCCGCAGAGACGGCAAAGGCAATACTCCGCAACAAAAAATATATTCCTAAAGAGCACAATTTAAAATTTTACTCGGACCAAACACCACTACAGAAAGAAGAAATGCTAAAACTACGTGCCGAACTGAATAAAAGAACAGATGAAGGCGAAGTAAACCTCTCCATCAAATACATAAGAGGCGTTCCCAAAATCATCAAATCTCCTCCAAAAAACTAACACTATCAGCTACCGACTCCAGAGATGGTTCCCCAAGTAGCCTTACATATCAATTACTCACGAAAATATAATCAATAATATTAAATCTTTAAAATGCCTATACGCTAACATACGCAGTTTAGTCTGTCCTGGAAAACTAGATGAACTGAAATGTATAATTATATCTATACCAGATACGCTGCATCTCCTTATATTAACGGAAACGTGGATAAAAAGTGATTCCGAAGCTTAGAGCCTAATCCTATCGAATTACATACACTACTACAACTACCGAAGCAAAGGAAGAGGAGGTGGTGTGTCAATCTATGTACACACTAGCCTTCACCACAGTTTAATCGATGATTTATATGAGGATGACAACCATTTCCTATGGATTCATCTTAGTAAGTTTTCCATAGACATTGGCGGTATCTACAAACCGGAAAGGACAAACCACGAAAATTTTCTCAAAACCTTCGCACATCAGCTACAGAAACGAAAACGCGCAGTCATATTAGGAGACTTCAACGACAACTTACTAAAAAAGACACAAGCTACCAAGAAATACAAAATAACATTACAGGAATATGGATTTAACATTCTAAACAAAATAGATTCAACTTTCTGTTCTAGAGAGACACCGAGTACCAAAACAATCCTTGACCATGTCAGCTCAAACCAATAATAAATTTCACCTTGCCGTGGTAAATTCAGCTCTGTCAGATCACAAACATTTATACCTCGAAGTTCAAAAATATAAGCCTGAAAAAAAGAAAAAGATTGCATACACTACTATGGATTACAACAAACTTTACAAGACAGTTGAGCACAACTTTTCCAACGAATACGACCTGAAATATGAACAAATTGAGAAAAACTGATAGAAGCCATTAAGCAAAGCACGGTTTCCAAAACAAAAATACAAAATCCACCTAAATCTGACTGGATCAACAAAAGTATCATCGATGCGATAACCAGAAGAAACCAAATACTTAGTGCCCGCAATAGAACGTCACCTGAAAAAAAGGAATGAACCGGATGAATTCACCGAGTTGGAGCTAGTAGAAGCAAGAAAGGATTTAAAAGCATTAATCCAAGATGCTAAAAGTAAATATTATTATAAAGCTTTCAAATCCTGCGACCATAAACCACGAAAAATGTGGCAATTAATTAACGCTCTCAGCGCCAATAGAACAGGTAAAAATTGTGTTTCCCTACACAAACTTGAAACACAGTCAGCCTGTCTTACTGAAATATCTGACGTATGTAACTGTTTCAACTCCTTCTTTGTCAATATTTAGATTATTGACAGCCTAAACTCTAACACAACAACTGGACTAGACGGTATCTCTTGCAAGACCCTGAAAGCTGTTAAAGAAATAATACTAGAGAAACTAACAACCTGTATTAACGACTGCTTAAGAGCTGGATATTTCCCTGACTCTCTCAAGATAGCTAAAGTTAGCCCAATCTTTAAATCAGGCAAACAACCGACCCGGGTAATTATCGTCCTATATCGGTTCTACCAGCCGTATCAAAAATCTTTGAAAAAGTAATCTACCGACGTCTAGAAACATATCTAAGCTCAAACGAATTGCTCTATCATAAACAATACGGCTTTCGCTCTAAGTCAAATTCTTTATCTGCTACTATAGACATAATAACGAACTTAAAATCTAAAATTGACCAAAAACAATCCCTCGTATATTTATAGATTTAAGAAAAGCTTTCGACACGATAAGCCACAAACTAATTCTCCAAAAACTACGAGATATCGGCATTAAGGGATCCAAATACAAAATGATTGAGTCATATCTCGCCAGTAGATATCAGATAGTGAAAATTGGTGAGACCAAAAGTACTCCTGAACTTTTTACTTTCGGTTCGTTCCACAAGGTTCCCTCCTTGGACCTTTGCTCTTCTTAATTTATATTAATAATATAAAAGACCTAGACCTAGCTGCAGACGTTACACTATATGCTATACTTGCCTCTTTTACTTCGGAAAGGAAGTACAAACAGTCATGAGCCGAGCCCAAAAAGACCTCAATATCTTATTCACCTGGTTTCAATATAATCTGCTCACCATCAATGTGTCCAAGACAAACTTTATGATATTTAGTGCAAAAAATAAAACAATTCCAAATTTTAGCCACTACACGTTAATAACGAACCACCGACTAAAGCAGAATCAGAAAAATATCTGGGCCTCATCCTAGATAAAAACCTCACCTGGAAACCCCACTTGGACAAATTACGTTCTAAATTATCATCACTGATGGGAATATTGCGAGGGTCCTTCCGCTGTTTTCCCAAAGCTGTAAGATATATTATATACAATTCCCTAATCAAATCACATCTGACCTATTTAATCGAAGTATGGGTTTCTACAACCAAATCCAACTTAAAAAATATACAAACAACTCAAAATAAAATAATCAAATTACTCTTTAATATTAACTACCTAACGCTAACAATAACCGTCTTCCAAAAAACCAAATTAATGACACTCGCACAACTATATAAATTCCATACATGTATCCTAGTAAGGAAAATATTGACAAAAGATACACATTCTCAAATTGTATTTACCAAGAAGTTGCAGATCCAAACCCGACTGCTGCGAAGCGCTAACGATATCTGCCTATTCGGTAAACCACGGACAAATTATGGTATAAGAAATATTAGATATGAAGGTGCCGATATGTATAACAATCTTCCGAAAGATATCAAAGATATACAGTCATTTTCTCTATTTAAAAAGAAATTAAAATTCCATATCCAAAAAAGTTTTCTCTTATTTTAAGTTCATGTGTAGTTATATATATACATAGATGTGAAAAATAAAAGAATAAAATTTATATATATAAAAAAATATAATTATATCTATCTCAATAAACAAAAAAAAGCTTACGATCAAGGTTTTAATAAATTAAGTAAAATAAAAAGTAACAAAAAGTTTAAAAGTTTAACAACAAAATGCCTTCATTAGCAACTGTGAAAGAAACTGTGTTTCGACACTTAATTGGGAGCACGCCACGGATACTTATCTCACTTAATTTATTTTGGCTTACACACAGAACAAAATTAATAATTTTTAATAATGTACAAAACTTGTTATCCTTCCGAGATGGTCTTTTCTTTTGTTACTAACATAGCATTAAGGCTAATCGTTTAGGGGTCGTGGTCCAACTACAATGTCCAACTAGTTGGACTACGGGTCTTCGGTAGGGGCAGTGGTCCAACTAAAATAATAATTGGACAACTGCCCCTACCGAAGACCCGTAGTCCAACTAGTTGGTCATTGTAGTTGGACCACGACCCCTAAAACGAAGCTAATCACTAACATTCTTTATATGCTGTATTATTTTGTACATATTAATTGATAACGAACTGTTTCCGCTACTCGTTTGATGTTTTTTTATTGTAACTATTGTTTCTCATTTTAAGTGAATGTATATTCTGTTTTTGAGAAATAAATGTCTTAAACCATATATTTTGGCATAACTTTGTGCATTTTAGGTACCTTACTATAGAACTTGCACATTATGTACCACAACAAAAAGTGAAAATAAAAAACATTTTACAAAAAAACACAACCGACTTCCAAAAAAAACACAACAAAGTGAAAAATAACTTCATTTTCGGCAGTCGACGTCAAAAAACGAGGAAAAAAATCAGGAACACTGACTTTGTTTCTTCTTTTAACCCCGACGTGAATAAGGTTAGCGGTCTCGTCGGTATACCAGCAAATGTTTTTAGAACCTGGGCGCCTAAACTGTCTCCGATCATGACACGGCTGTTTTGCCTTTCGTATGAGACTGGAAAAGTGCCGTATGCTTCGAAGCAAGCTAACGTACAGTACAGCCTGTGCCCAAGCTGACCCAGCCAACTACAGACCCATCTCTGTAACGTCTATACTCTCAAAGAGTATGGAACGCGTTCTTAGTAGTAAGCTCTTGGCACACCTAGAAGCTAACGACATCCTTAGTGATCGACAATACAGTTGCGACCGAAACCAGTCACGGGGGATCTTCTAACGTTTGGCATTCACATCTGGAGTGAGGCCATTGAGAGGCATTGGGAAGCGGTTGCTGTTCCCCTCGAAATCTCGTAAGCTTTTCATAGGGTCTGGCACGAAAGCCTTATTGGTAAGCTTCTTTCATTTGGTCTGCCCGGTGGTCTGTGTGATTGGCTTGTAGACTGCGTGATTGGTGTAGTGGTTATCGATGGTGGTCTTTGGACCAATTGGATAGTAATATAGGGGTTCCTCAGGGGTCGGTACTCTCAGTAACATTATTCTTACTAGACATAAACAATCTGCTAAAACCTTTGAGTATGCAGGTAACAGCACTGTTGCAGAGAGATACCTGTCCAATGTTTGGGCTACTGGGCCTCAAATCCGGTCACTCCGTGAGGCCATAGTGGAGCGATTTGAGGTGTATGTGAAAGAAAGAAAGAAAAGAAAGAAAGAAAAATGTGTTTATTGGCATTAAAAACAATAACACCTTAAAATTTAACAAAATAAATAATTAAAACTATTAATGCCGAAAGGGCCTCAGCTCAGCATAAAGCCAAATGGTAATACAGGGTATACCACCTGACGCTGATTTTCAGCTGCAGCCCACGAGCGCCATACGCTCGAAAACATCAACACACGTTTGAAATATACTGAAATGTTTTGTAAAAATAAAACAGCTAAAATAAAATAAAATTGTGCGACTCTTAAATATAACACAACAAAAATAAAAGTTCAATGTGCCCATTAACAAAAGAGAACAAATAAAATAAATATTGTATATATGTGGTATGTATGTACTTAGTAAGTAAGAAAGATATTATAAAATACATGCATTAGTATAAGATGAGCAGTAAGGCTTCAGTTGTTTCAATAACACCAGTTCCCAATATGGCGACCCTGCCATTTGGGGTGCATGACGCGATTTCTCTCTTGCTGTTTGTTACGGCTCCAAAACATGTTCAGAAATAATTACGTCGCAATAAATATATTTTTATAATACGGCAAAATCTGTGGACAATAATAAATTATGTGCCATTCAAACGTGGAAAAGGAGATGGTTTTCTTAAACCAGAATGCTGCAGGTTCGAACAGTATCCATGTCGAAGAGATGAAGTTGCACATGTCAACTATCAGCATTATACTGCTGGTAATTTGTATACTTTGGGTCTTGGCGCCGTTTATTTTGTGTACAAACAATACAATAAGAATCAGGGATCAGATATAGTCTAGTCAACAAGTGCTTTTTAAGTCAAAATTTTTTCGCCTTCTCAGAAAATTATGATTGAGGTGTCATTCGATTCGGAATGGCATGTAGATAGTTTTTGAGATAATGGTAAGGCCGCTCGCAAAAATTGCAATAGTTATAAACAATTAAGTGAAAATAAAAAAGAGGGTTTGGTTTTTCGTGAATATCTCAAAAACTATTCAAGATAATTTAAATTTGAAAAAAGATCCAAAAAGAGGAGAAAATTTCATAAAAAAGAATCTCAACTCCCGGAACTGTAGGACCAATATTTATAATTTTCCCAGAGGGTTGAAAATACGCCTGAAAACGGGTACTCCGGCTTGCGCAAGCCACGGCTCCTTCGGACCTTTAATGAAGAAATATTATTTAAACTTATTAAAGGTCACATCATCACTGACCACGGTGAGATTGTGGTCAAACACAGGCCTTTACATAGTAAAAAAAAAAAAAAAGGTGAAAATTTAAAATTTAAAAAATTCAGGCGCCTGCAGGATAGATCAATGATAAATAATTCGTGGTATTTCACGGTTTTCCAATAAGTTATCCATTAATTAATTAACAATTTTTTGTAGTACGAACATTAACATTGCATGTGCGATAATTGTTAAACTATTAATCTGATAATATTTTCCTTTCGTGGATCTATTTCTCAAAGCTCTTAGAATAGATTTCCGTTGGATAAATTTAAAAAAAATATAAATTTTCTTTTTGTTATTAACAATTTACTGAAGTGAAAAATTATAAAGCTTTATTAAACACTGATTTTTTTTTTTCTTAATGTCACTATTTTTATTTAATACTAGCTGTTCCGCGCGGCTTCGCTCCCGTGGAAACCCCACATGACCACTTTTCGGGATAAAAAAAATTGCCTATGTCACTCAGGAATGATGTAGCTTTCTATTGGTGAAATAATTTTTCAAATCGGTCAATTAGTTTCGGAGCCTATTCGGTAAAAACAAACATAACAATCTTTCCTCTTTATAATATTATTAGTATAGATTGAAAATGCTACCATGTAACCGGGTATATATATATATATATATATATGTGACCAAATAATATTTCGTAAAATGTTGTTTCGGTGTGGTGAAAATATGGCAAATAAATCATTTGACAAATAAAAAAGTTCAAAAGAGGCTTTGGCCAATAGCAAAAAGTTATTTTGTAAATCGGCGAAATATATACAGGGTGGCCAAAAGGTCGTGGATCAAACGCAACAAGGGGTTAGATGGGGCCGTCAGCTGTCACAATACTTAATATTATCTTCAACACACCCAATAAACAACTATAAATATCACATCTAACGCAAGGACTCATCAGAACCAATCTTAAAAAATTAAAAAAAAGATGCAGAATGTAGATTTTTTTTAATAAGAATTAATAACAAAAGTCAATTTTCTCATAAAAACACAAAATAAATTATAACTCTCCAGTGGTTGACCTTAAGGACCTCCCGAAGAACAATTTTTTGCAGCTAATGACCCCATCTAAACCCTAGTTGCGTTTGATCCACGACATTTTGGCCACCCTGTATAGTTCGGTAAAATAATACCTATGACACATGACACTTCGATGATCTAAAAATATGTCAAATCAGCAAAAAAGACGTCGTTCAATAGTTTTAGGTAAAATGAAATTCGAACAAAAAAATACGGAAAAGTGACCCGTCTCCATTTTTCCGAGGTGTAACCTTGCCGTTAACGGACTATCTTGAGCTTCTTGGGGTAACGTTGACATTGACACTCAATTTTGGCTGTCAAAAAGTCTGGGACGGATCGGATCTGTCAAATACCAACTTGATGCACTTAGAGTCGATTGAAAAAAGAGGCTCATCGCCAATGAGGCACTGGTCGAGTCAAAGCACCAGGGCCTTGAACATCGTCGCCGAGTTGCCAGCTTGTCGGTTTCTTATCGGTTGCATTTTAGGAAGTCTTGATGCGCCATCCGTACATGGTGGAGATCCCATCCATACGCACCTAAACGTTTTGAAAATACTTTTATTATGAGTAAAGCTAAAGAGAGCAGTGGTGGCCCAGTGGTATCGGCCGCGACTTACAAGTTGTAGGTTGTGGGTTCAAGCCCAGGCAGGCGCTTTACTTTGTGTAAATTATTTCATCACCACTGCTCTCAAAACGGTGAAGGAAAACACCGTGAGGAAACCGGCATGTCCTAGAACCAAACATTCGAAGATATGTGACATCCACCAACCCGCACTGGGCCCGCGTGGTGGATAACGGCCCATTACCTCTCACAGAGGAGGCCTGTGTCCCAGCAGTGGGAACATTAATAGGCTGATGATGTGATGTGTGATGTGAAAGCTAAGGAGGGGAATTCCCTACCGGAGTCTGTGTTTCCCGATAGCTACAACCTAGGGGTCTTTAAGTCAAGAGTGATTAGGTCAAGATTAGGTGAAGTACCTACTTCTGGGCAGGCGTGCTTCATAGTTTGTGGTTGATGTTTGGTTTTGTTTTCCTGTGAGGTACCGCAGCTACGCAGAGCCGATAATTAAATTATATTATTTTGTAAAATAAATATAATGTAGTGTTCGTCCTCTGTTTATCACATTGGCCACTGTGCACTGTACAGATAGCAGGGAAAAACCAAAACGGACAGGAATATAATGTCAGAGGCGATAAGACTGTACCATGACGTTACTTATACACTTTACGTACTCGTATTACTTAACCCACTCGGTGTCTTCTAAAAATCGATTTTAAGTACTGTTTCTATTCTAATCATAAAAAAAAACTGTTCGATACTTTTATGTATGTTCCCTTTCTCGAAAAAATATAGGGAACTTTTGCGAATTCAGGGTCGCTCTCATAGAACCTTCCTGAACCGGTTGGAGGTCGTAATTACCGAAACAATAGAAAGCCATTGTGTCTCGCGTGGATCCACGTGTCGGACACTCAAGGGGTTAAAGTTTTCATAATGACGAGAATTTATGGAAAGTGAGACAACAGAATCGCATATTAAATAGAATTAGTACTTTGCGGTTTTTGAACCCATATATAAATTATAAATAATTTATATGGTCGGTAAGTATGACTCAATCTTATTTTAAATTTACTAACTTGTTTACAAAATAATATTACTCATTATTGTATATACGCAGTTTGAAGGTCAAAGAAGCTCTTTGTCAGAATAGAAATGGATGAAGACACTTTGGAACACCACTCTCACCTAATCTAACTACATGCGCTACTGACCTTGGTTTCCGTACGTCACGTCCTAGGCGACCACTGAAAATGCACAGCGCCGTGCTGTGGGTCCCCCACGGTACAGCATTATGCTGAGTGGAAGCCTTCTTGCCACAACCACGACATGCATCTGCTTTTATTTATACTCGCATTTATTTTTGTTTTTTTTTTTACTTTTCTAACATAATTTAAGAACTAGTAGTGTTAGTAGTTCTTAAATTATGTTTCCAAACTCTACTACCACTGTTCTTGTTCTTGTAATGTTTGTTTGTTGTTTTGTGGCAATTAAATACTTTTTCTTTAATTTGTTTTTCTTTCCCCTAACTTCATTGACAGTATGTTCCATAGGGGTGTGGCCCAGAATGGTTGGTGCCAATCCCAGGTTGTTGGGTTACCGTTACCGATGAGATTTAAGGCTGGACACAGGACACTTAAATAACCACTCAATAACAATTTTCAATCTACAACCGAGAAATCTGAAATATAAATTAAAAAACCTACAAGATAAATTCCATTTAGTTACTTTTGAAAGCCGCAAATATACAAAGTACTAAGCTAGAGTTCATTTGAATTTCGCAAAGTGATAAGCGAGCGCTTGTACAATCGACACATAGTCAAAGTCCTTTAGTGTTGTCGCTTCCATGTACCATAATCCATTAGCAGAGCCTGATTTTTGATCAATGGAGCGCCAAGCTTGCCTATGTAAACAACGGTCCTTACCTTTATTATAACAAATCTAGTGCACCGCTTATTGCACTAATTCAATTAATTGTCAGTGTTCTACGGAGTCACGCAGTAGCGTATTTGCCCTTATGCAAGAGAACTATTGGCCCGACCCGAGACAACGAAAAGCGGTGCAAACCAGTATCTTTTTGTTGGGATTCCAAATCATCCAATGACTTCTCCCACTCTTGGTGAAGCGGAAGGACGTGTCAGACTTTTACTGACTAAACCCCACCCGCGTTCTTTCAGTTGCTTGTGCCAGGGCCGCGGTAACTCTCTTTCAAATTTTTCCCACTTATTTATTTATTTAAAACTTCATGCAACATACAAGTACATAGGCGGACTTAATGCCTAAGACATTCTCTACCAGTCAACCAAGGGTGGTGGAGAGATAACATGGCTGGTGCATAAAAATTGAAATAATTATTGAAGTAAAATTGAATAACAATATATATAGTGTAACTAAAATAAACATACATATATATTTACTATAATAAATACCTTTTTATATATATACATACATAAATTAATAGAAAGGTGATTGAGACGACTCTGCTAATGGTGTAGAAAATAATGACGCAACTTCCGCTTAAACGCATATTGACTGGTGGCCGTCCTGATATCGAGAGGAAGCGCATTCCAGAGAAGAATGGACTGAACATGAAAGGAAGAATGAATAAAATCAGAGCACTTGTGAGGAGCTTATAGTTGCGTCGGCGAATGGTGTTGCTGTAGTTGAATACTGGGCCTTACATAATATATAAAAGCTGTACTTGCCACCAACACGCTAAGAAGAAGCCTGCCATATTTTTTTGAGATTACCACTACTATAGGCTCTTTTATCCTACCGCCCCGTATTGTCCAAGAACCTTACCTATCCACCGCAGGTTGCTAAAAATTTTCGAGCTCACTGCTCGCGCTTACATCTTCTTTTGTCAAGATTTTTTTTAAGAGTCGACGCAATAACTCCAATGAAAACAAATTATATAGTAAATTTAGCTTACATTACAGTACATAATTTAGATTAATGTATAATGAAAGTTTAACCTATCCGCAGCGCTTGAGGCAATTGCCAATTGCCAAGCTTATCTTTGCAAGCACCGCTTTTTTACAGAATAAAAGTTAGTTTACAATCACGCGTAAAATACTAAAGCACGTATTACATTGTAAGTTTTCCTTTCTTGGTTCCCGATGAAAATTCACCGGATCGGAACTAAAACACCCGCGAAAACGTGAAATACAATAAATATAATAAAACATGGGTTGGGCAAGGATAGGCGCAGGCTGGGGAAGATGGGCTGGGGGGGCGTCTGTTGAAAGTTAGTCTGGGGCGGTCAAAATTCTAAATCCCTGCCTATCCGAATTGAGGTGCTAAAATTTTTGAATCTTATTTCCGTGTTTCTCTCTTTTATGCCTCGACTCGGTTTCATTGGCCTTCGCAATTTAGGGTCCAGTTCCTCCCTGGAGAAAAACCCTAGATCAGATACACCAATGGTAAGTTCATTAGATAGACAGGTGCTATAATAATATGTGAACCATGTGGTAGAGCTACCATCAGACTTAACGGGTGGTGAATCGTAAACACTGAAAAAATATAACACGAATCTTATCTACATGATATAGATTAGGTACTTGGCGATAGATTTGTGTATTATTAAAATAAGCAAGCAAGTATATATAAAGGAATTATTTATCACTTGCCTTAAATTGTACCTATTGATCGGATATATATTGTTTTACCGTTATGGACAGTAGACACAGAACAGATAAGAGAAGTGTACATAGGCGGACTTAATACGAGAAAGATTTTTTATATTTATTTAGATACCTAGTTATTATAGCTCTCAATTAAGGATTTTACGGAGGTTCGATTCCGATTCCGAAAAGTCGGAACATCCCATTGTTTTTAAACCTCCGATTTCGATTTCGGTTCCGAAACTTTTAAATCGGAGGTTATCGGAGGTGGATGCGCAGCGGCGGCGGTTGGCGGTGGTTGTGTCTTATGTCCACCAAGCATATTATCTGTGACCAAGCTCAGTAGCAAACGAACAAATTTGGTGCTGGCCTAATCTATGACCCGTTGATAAATAGACTGAAAAATGTAAAGCTGCGAAGCTTTAATTCATTAAGTATAACTTGCTTCTTCTTGAGTCATTGATTTAATTTAATTAACTATATACATTCCGATTAGAGATCAGTTTATTTTCTCTAATCTGAGATTACACATATTTAAAATAAAATGTACTATTAATACTGATTACGATTATAGAAAACTTGTAGGTTTTTTCAACGTATGGTTGGGCATATTGTGTTTGAGCAGAAATTAAAAAGGCGATTAACAATGTGTGTACATATTATTTTATTTTATTAAACCTGCTTTCTCTTAACACGTCCTTCTTCAGCATTCCGATTTCGGTTCCGGTTCCGATTCCTATAAACCAAATTTAAAATCCGGTATCATCATTTCCATAACATCCCTAGTGCATAAGTACTTAAATTGGTAACAATTGTTACCTATTAGTCACCAATTTAAGTAGATGCACGTTAAAGTAGCATATGCAGACCACACAATTATAGTTAACGTTAACTGTCCCAATTAATTAATATTCAAAACACATACGTTTCACGATTTAAACATTGTTTGAGACGTACCACAACTTATGTAGGTATATTTATTTATCAGTATATTTATACAAATAATAAACAGGCATGACTATTATGACTAAGAGTCATGATCATATAAGACGGAAAAAATGGCCGTGGACGACCACGAACAATAAAAAATTACATGAGAGTGAGCAACACAAGAGAAGAGACCCACTAGTACAATGCAATCGTATGGTTTAGCGTAGAAGTTCTTACTAGGAGGTTTGACTCCAAATATACTGGGATAATAGCCAGGAGAAATATTATGAATAAACAGACAAGGCAAACATAACAGAAAAATGTGCAAGTTACACACCTAAATAGAATAAGTAACACACAAAGCAAAACATACCTAGTATAAGGGCTTATTACACTACAAGGTATTCAGGGCCCTAAACCCTAATTTAGGGTAGTGTAATAGCTGTTAAGGAATTAGGGTTCTCATAATATCGACCTTATTGCTTCGGAATGATTTAGTGACCCGGTATTCAGGGCCCTGAATACCGTGTAGTGTAATTAGGCCGTATAGTTCTCGCCAAACTTCTTGGCAACCCTGAAGTTGGCTACAATGGCTGCGCAGTAGTATCTCATACAAAAACAGCACTGCGCCGTCGCGCCGTGCCTTGCGCATCAGAAAGCCAACTTCAGGACGGCCAAAAAGTTTGGCGAGAACTATACCTAATTTGAAATTAAATAAATAAGTCTATATTATTATTTAATTCATTACTTTAGAGAAATGGGCAGATAGTGTATTTAGTGTTCTTTAACTTTTATACCTCTGTCACCATTGAACAGGGAGAGTTCTACGAGCACCCAGCCATGACCTAACACTCGTCTAGTCGATAGATTTTCTCTCTTCAATTACAATGCAGGATGCGAAACTTTCCGCTACAGAGTACACTTTCCGCCCAGCACCGCGTATCTCTAAGCTTCTAATACTTAAAGTTTGGCACTCCCTAATTTAAACCGGAAATGGATTCCACAACCGTAACCGGTTTACAAATAAACAGAAATCATACTAACCTGAGAGATTGAAAGGACAATTAAATATTCACTTTTTTATTGACAAGAAGAATCAATTTCTGAACACTTCACTATTAAGTTGAATCACTGACTGACTGCGAGGTCAGACGGTGAAGGAACACGTGAACAGACAGGGGCCCAATGACTACTGCAGCCATTTATCTTTAAAACATTGCAGCCAGTTTGTTAGTAAATAATGTCTGACTGTGAAAATATAACAAACATGTACTTTTCAATAATTTTAAATTTTACGAGCTAAAATATAAAGTCTATATTTTGTTGCCAACATTTGCCGTTTACAGCGTTAAGCGGTGCGAATTCAATGATAATATAAATAGAACACAACAGTATCCTGCGGTGAATAATGTTACCAGAGTTTTGTTTTCTTACCATCGCAGTAAGATTGTTATATTTTCCTGCAACAGATTTTCAAGTTATTCAGAATTAATATTTTGAATCTACAATAAGCATTAACTGACGTTGTTGTTTTTTTTTGTTCTGAAAAGTATAAATATTAAGTTTTCTGTATTACTGTAAAAGCCTTCATATGAAAACCAACCTACTGGGAGAAGGCACCTAAGTAAAATGTAAGGTGGCAAAATAATATTAACAGATACCTCAGATAATATTAACGGCATTATATAGACTACAAGTCGGTAACTGTCCCACTGCAGGTAGGTTTACCATACGTCCGGATTTGTCTGGACATGTCCGGACATTTGGCCTCCTTCCTTCCTTCCTTCTTTTTAAAGCCTCCTGTCTGGACTTTTTCCAGCCTTCTCTAATTATTCTGGATTTTACGCATTGATGAAAAACATTTTTTTTCATACAACTACGGCTATCCTCTAAGAATACCTATTTTATTGTTTCATTATTTTCAAATCGCAATTTTTTTTTTGTAGTAGGTTTTTTAGTTTTTAAGTAATTTTTTTTTGTAAGATCTTTTAAATTTTCTAAATGGTAAGCCTTTGCCCTGCATAATAGCAGGGCAAAGGCCTCTTCTCACAGTTCTCACACAGAGAAGTCACGAGCATTTATATCCATGCTTGCATTGAGCAAGCGTGGTGATCAATGCTCGTGACTTCTTTCGCGGGTTGGTGATTTCAGACTTATATTAACTATAAGTTCAGTTTTTTTCACGATATTTTCCTTCACCGTTGTCAGCGATGTCAAAGATAAACATAGAGCGGACAAATGAATTTGGGAAAGTCACATTCGTACTTGCCCAGATTTGAACCCACGACCTCAAGCACGAGATGTGAGGTCTTAGCCGGGGCCACAACGATATTTTAGATAAGAAATATTAAAAGAAAATATTAACCGTAGTAATTAAATTGATTGAATGGCAACACTATAAGCGACGTCATGTCGGTTCTTCCCCTTGTGGACGAGCTACGCAGAAAGCGTACATTGGCCTTTGGCATTGAGTTTTTACGTTTTGGTGAAGTTCTGATAAAGACCTTCGGCGAAAGAACCAAAGAGGCTGGAACAAATCACATCACCCGGGGAGTGCGCGAGCGGTTTAAACTTTTCGCTGTTTTACAATTGATAATATTTTAAATATTTATCGTAGATAGCATAAGTCCGGGTTGCTATCCGGTTACGATAATTGGATATACCACTGGAAATTAAGTTTATTGAATAATCACATAATGTTATCGCAAATCCTCTACTCGGAGATCTCGAAATCAAATAACAGTGCTTGTTATCGAGTGTATTATATTGTATGAAGTACTCGCCTTGAGCAGCGTTCATAAAACACTTCTTAATAGCTCGAGTAAGTGCACAAAAGCCCCGTCACTAGAAATAAACGGGGCTTTTGTGCACTGCAACCTAAAATTTCTAGCTATTTCTTGTTTCCAACTACTCAATTAGGTTTTTACGTCGAAAACGAGGACATCAGTCAATTATCTTATCAGAACAGTCTCTATATTTTATGAATACGTCTCTTTATGAAGTGGCTCTTTCGGGGGAGTACCTATTTCCGCCACCAAGTGAATAGCCTTGCTGTAGTCCGGTTTGGATAAAATGATTATAAAATGTTACAATGAAATACCTCCCTACATTCTAGAACTGAACTAAATGAGACGAAATTTAAAACTTGTATGAAACGCACACTATGCAGGCAGGCATATTATAAGTTGGGGGTTATAGTTCTCGCCAAACTTCTTGGCCGCCCTGAAGTTGGCTTCAATGGCTGCGCAGTAGGAAATCTCATACAAAAACAGCACCGTTTCGCGCCTCGCGCATCTGGTAAACCAACTTCAGGGCGGCCAAGAAGTTTGGCGAGGGCTATACATCGCTGATTCTTCTCCGCAGCCACTAGGGCGCAAAAACAAGTGATAAGCATTTCATAAATAAGTTAACATATTTTGTTTTCTATATTTTTATTTCTATTACCTAATCAATGTAATCATGCAATCAGTGCATCTTTGCCAACGTAGTAGAAGTTTATAGCTTCTTGAAGAATCAGCTGGACGGAAGGCAACAAATTAATTTTGGCAAAAAAATTCAATTCAACCTCTCGAGTATTGAATTTTTTTCCCGCCAAGATGTTATCCAAATTCTGGCAAAAGTAGAACTCTGTAGGTCTGGTGAGTATGGTGCATGACGGAGAGCTTTCAACCCCAGCTCTTGTAACTTGGAGACCGTCTGCTGTGCAGTTGTGCAGGAGCAGTGGAGACGAGCGATTGACCAAAACTGGTTGGAGACGTGTGAGCTATCATTGTGTTCAGTTCTTCACAGTACACATCTGCAGTAATCCTTATCCCGTTTGGTAAGAGGCTGTGATGAATCACACCAGCCCTAGACCACCTAACAGTGACCAGCACTTTTCTAGGAGTAAGTTTTTGTTTAGGGCATTGTTTAGGTGCTGAACCAGAGGGCAACCAACTTCCTAAGCGCTTGCGATTGTCAAACAGAATCCATTTTTCGTCGCAGTTAACAATGCGGTTCAAAATTCCTTTGTTTATGTGCCTGTTGAGCCAGGCACGTCTCGAGTCTCTCGACACGTACTTCGCCCTGGCGGCAGTATTTGTCAAGCTTTTTTACCATGCCAATTTGACGCAAATGGATCAATAATGTTTTGATGCTAACGTCGAAAGATACTGCTAATTCAGCCGTAGATTAAGTATTATCAGCTTCCACAATCGCCTTTAATTCGTCACTGTCAGTCAAAGTTTTCGGACGAACACGGGGTTCATTTTTCAAGTCGATATTTTCAGAACGGAAGCGGGCAAAACAATAACAGGTGATGCGTTCGTTTGTAGTGTTCGCTCCGTAAACGTCGTTGATGTTGCATGCCGCTTGTGCCATGTTGCTGCCACGACGGTAAACGTATACATGATGACGAAAAAGATTCAAATGCGATGCAAACGTACGTACGTAAGCACAACGTACGTAAGCGGCGGCGCGCCGACAAACACTAATCAATAAACAAATGAATAACTTTGAAAAAACAATAACATGTTTTTAAAATAAAATTATTTTGAAATTTTAATTCATAGCCAAACAAAAAATATTTTGATTTGAAATGGCCATTACTGCAGACTGGCAATTTAATAGGTGAACTAAAGAGACCTATTATTATATAACTGCACAGCACATGTGTGAGTAGTATGTACCAACTGTAAATCCATCATTTACTGTACCTATTATGTAGTTTGTTGACTTGAATGTGCCCTGGCAATTAAGAGTGTGTCATGCTCTCTGAAAATCTATTTCTGATGGTGGCACATGTGTTGGATCATTCGATTCCCTTCATGATGGTTGAGCTGAATGTTGCTAATCCATGCGTCATGTTCGTGAAGGGGCGCCATCAGTTGGGATTGGTCATAACTTGTTTGCCTCGGCCTGTTTTTAATTAATTATTGTATTTTGAGGCAGTTTATTTTACGCTTTTAGGTGCATGTTTTTTTACATCGTTCTCACACATAATATGTAATTTTCCAACAAGAATGATGTAATCAAATACTACAAGTATTTGATTACATCATTCTTGTTGATGAAAACTTATTGATGGAAAAGAGTGTCCGTACAGCATCTTGCACGTTCTTCTACATAGATACCTACTGACGCTTGCAAATGTGCAACTAGCTTCATTTTCTAAAATTCTGAAAATTCAAAAGTACCTTAAGGTTTAGTTGAAATAAAATATTTTGATTTGAATGATTACAAATACAAATAATCTTTATTGACATAATTTAATACAGCAGTTATTGAAGCCTCTGACTCCCGAACTAGGCGGACCTGTATGACAGGAGTCAGATTGATTGATTGAATGCCAGCTATGAATACCGGTGGTTTATAGATAGGTACCTAGGTACATAGCTGAGATGACAAAGGTCTTAGGTATATACGAAGGGCGATAAGAGCCATATTTCTAGTTGTGCGACATTCTCATCTCTCTTATCACCGTCGTATATCAAACTGCCTTCATCTGAATGAACTAATTTAAATCAATATCATTTTGTAAAACTTCATTACGGCTAGGCATAAAAAAGTAGAAAATTAACTGCAATATTTACCAAATATGTCTGCATGGTCTGCATTTACTTTAAGCTAGACTTACTTATATATAATTATAAATGTAAGTTGCTTTGAAATAATGTTATTATTTATTTATTATTTAATAAGTTACTTGACAATAATATTGTTATTTTCTACTTTGGTACCTACTATTCCTACCAAGTATATTTACCCACCGTACGTATTCAATAGAATTATTATATTCGCATTAAACTTACTTGTATTTGTTAGTGCACAATTTTTATCACTGTACCTACTCCCCTGGTACTCCTGATGACATCACCGTAAAGAAAACATAATAAATATAATAACACTTTATTGTAAATAGCAAACTACAGCGTTCTTATTTTTCATATAACCTACATAATGTCTGATTTTATATTTCATACTATATTTATTTATTAAGTATAATACTTTACCTACTAGCTGCTCGCCCCGGTTTCGCTCTGGTTAATATAGATTTTGTGATTTTCTTCTTCTTCATGATTCTGATTTCCTGGTAGCTCGAGTCCACAACTCCACACATGATTCCATCCCCAGATAAACTCCTTTTCTTTACGTTTCGGTTTGGGAATCACCACTCATGATTGTAGTCCCGGGTTTTTTTAACTGATCTCCCAGAAAGTCTTAGAGTAAATAAAAATGCCCCATACAAACTTTCAAACCTTTAAGAGATGCGTAAGAGACGTGTTTATGTGAGTTTATATGTTTGTAAACGCACCCATCGATACCTGTACGTTTTTTTAAAAGAAAGAAAGAATAACCTTGAATATCAACCTTTGCGTGCGGCTGTTATAATTTAACTACGAGATCTCCTTTTTCATACAATATGCTTAAATAAATCATTACAATACAAATTGTATAATGTAAGAATGACGCATAATAACATCTACTAAGTATACATAATAATTATTTTATAAAGTCATGTTATTGCGTCACTTCCGTTGTGCAATAAAACACAATAATTTCAAATATTGCTAGCTTGTTTAGTTTCAATGTCGCAACAAAGTACAGGGGAAGAACCGATGATATACCTAAACATATATCCTGTGTTGCCATGCAATAATTAAAATTTTTACCATTTGGTAGAAATTACAATCGAATATTTGAGTTCTCGCATTAAAAATAACTTTATTTTTCATTTAGATATTGTTTTATATAGGTTACTTGATTTTGCCTGGGTTTTGTTAAATATTGATTGTTTCTTATTGAAGGCTATTTATTTCAACTGTAAGCTAACGATTTCATTCCATTTCATTTTCATTAAATTTATTCATTAACAATACACTGTTCGAATGTTTACAAAAAAGGAATTAAATACAAACTAATAGCAATGTATACCTAAGGGCCAACATAATATCAGCATTACATTTATAATATTAATCAAATTAAAGAACATCCCTTGTCATAACTAAAATAAGTTTGCATAAAATTCATTAAAAAAATAAATTAAGTATATAATAAAAAATAAAGATCTGAACATGTCAATACAAGAATTGGTTAGTACAATATAATAAAATTTTATACATGTCAACAAAGTTCAAAAACTACTCTAAAAATGTCATAGAAGACTTCAATTGTCTCGTTCGTGGTTCCCATTCTTATTAAAAGGGTTAATTCCACGGTTAATGTTGTGTTTTGGTCGCTACAAGAATAAGTAATGGATGCAATTTCTCAGAAGAACAAGAATTTAAGTACTTACTAAGACTAAATGTGAAAGGATTTTTAAGATATCTGCTGGGTGCTATGCTACCTAAAAAAATATAATTTTACTGAGATAGTAAGTAATCAATATTCTGGTAACATTACTTAACGCAAATTCCCGCTATCTTCATTGTGTTCTATTTATATTATCAAATCTCTCACTGCTAAACGCAATAAGTCGCAAGTTTGAACAGCAGATTATAGACTGTGTTAATTAGAAAATAAGGTTGAAAATGGCGAGTTTGTGTTAAAATGCGTGTGTATGGGTGATCAGCACACAATATAAAATTCGCGATATCTGCTGCTAAGGAGTTGATTCCATGACTCAATGGTTGTCTGTTCAGTTATTTATTTTTGATCGTTGTTCAATGTTCAGTTGTTACTCAGCTTGCGACCTGATCAGTCTTTGATTCCAAAAGTGCATTTACAAAAAGCAGTGATTTTATATTTTCCTGTTTAATAATTGCGACAAAGGGTGAGTAATAAAACCCACTACATACTAGGACTAATATCTATATAAAATTTAAAATCTTTTTTTAAAACAATGTGCTTATTTATTTTTAAGATACTAAGTATTTATGATTGTTTTAATTACTTACCAATCTTTTTTATTCAAATTCTACATAGAAAAACTAATCAGTCATTATAACTAATCATAATTATTATAGTTAAAAAGTATTTATAAATAAGGCTGTAAATGTTTTGATGATTTGTATCATGCAAATCACTTAGTCGATGAAGAAATAAGTTGACAGACTATGTAACCATAGACTAAAAACACATCAAATGACAGAATCATTTCTTCTATTCGTAGGAGCGTAGCTCAAGATAATGAGGTAGTATAATAGTCACAACGGATCTTTGTGTCTCTGAAGTTGGCTCTGCCAACCATTGAGCAAGAAACAGTTTGTCGTCGAGTATACTGCATAGAGTAAGTAAGATAGGACGATGCAACAAACGCAAGCGAGTGAAAGAGACAGTTATACAATGCTCTTCACCTTCAACATTGACACAAAAAAAGCTACTACGCTGGGTCTTGCAGCCAATTTAAAAAGCACACACAAAGCTCCGTTGTGAGTATTATATCTCATTACCTCAGAGGTAGGTTCGACCTCTACCTCTTTGAAATTTGAAATCGTTACCTTACTCAACCGGCACAATAATGAAGGGATTTTGAATCAAATCATTACCCGTGATGAAAAGTGGATCCTGTACAATAATCGGAAACGCACATCGCAATGGCTGAACCCTGGCGAACCAACCAAATCCTGCCCCAAGCGTAAATATATTTATTATTTATTTAATACTTCATGCACACAAATGTACAAAGGCGGACTTTACTTGCCCTTTTTATAAATTGACTCAAATAAAAAATTCCTTGTGAGCGTTTGGTGGACTAGTGCCGGTGTCGATCACTACAGTTTTCTTAAATCTGGCCAGTCGATTACGGCGGATGTCTATTGTCAGCAACTGCAAACCATGATGGAAAAGCTAGCTGCTAAATAGCCGAGGCTGGTCAATCGCTCTAGGCCACTCCTGCTTCAGGACAACGCTAGACCACACACTGCACAACAGACGGTTACCAAATTAGAGGAACTTCAATTGGAATGTCTAAGACATCCACCGTACTCCCCGGACCTTGCTCCAACAGATTACCATTTTTTTCAAAATTTTGATAACTTCTTGCAACGGAAAAAATTCAACTCCGATGGGGCAGCCCAAAGTGCCTTTAAAGATTTTATTGATTCCCGTCCGAATGGTATTTTTAGTAAAGGTATCAATGAATTACCTATAAGATGGCAAAAGTGCATAGATAGCAATGGTACATACTTTGATTAAATAAATATATTATATTAAAAAAAGAAACGATTATGTGTTCCTCCCTTACAAAACGCCAATTTCATATGTAATGTGATAAATGCGCGAAGTCCGACATGCATGGCCGGTTTTTACAGAGGGCCACTGGGAAGTGAGTGGCCAGTTTGTTCTAAAAAGATCTTGATAAAGTGATGGATAATATTCTCGTTTACATAACGAACGTTGTTAAACGATCGAGAATATCACCTAACAGTTTATTTTATTTTATACATTTTGTTTTTATTGTGCCTTTAATATACAGCAAAAGGAACTTCTTACCAGAGGTTAATCGTGGCAATGCCTACTGTTATCCGACTGTAAATACATTGAGATTGTGATAAAGTTTGTACGTTGTCTCTGTCATAATCAAACGCTTTAATAACGCCAGGTTACCAGAGGTAGGTACTGTATTTTTGCGGGCGTTATAGCGTAGGGGTTTGGGTTCGATTGCGGGGCATATTTTTATTAAACTTTTTCTTACGACCTCCTTAGTAGTCCTCGCTCTCTATCACCTACATGGGACTTGGGTATTTGACATCATAAAGGTACCTACATAACTACCTATCTGTTCGGGGTAAACCAGGCATGAGGTCATGTTACTTGTGTTTTTATGACGTGCTGTGTTTATAAAATGATGTACTTTGTTTTTTTTTTTCTTCTCTGGCAACTGAGCCGATGCCGACTATTCTGCCAGTAATAAAGCTTTTTGTAATTGACAGTTGACACTACCAATATCCCCTCAACGTTAGCGGCCATTTTGGCGCGTAAGACACATCTGATGACATCTGTCAGGCCATGGTATAATAATATACTCCGTAGGCTACTTTTGTATTGCGATATGGGCGAATGACGATTTCACATAAGTTATTTAGGGGCAGAAAGGAAGATAGATAGTTAATTACATCATTGGAATCATAATGTGAATTATTAGATACAATAATAATATAATAACAGTGTCTGAATTAATATTTATGTTCTAACGTCTATGTAATATTTAAACATTTTAACAGTCATGTGGAAGATAAGATAAACACGTTATTTCAAGCTGGCTGCAGTCTGAAACTATACGGTAGTATCTCTAAGTAGTCTGTGCTGAAAGTGTTGGCAGAAGTTACACTTTTTAGTTGGTAAAACTGCATAAATTTATTTTGAAATGTTAAACAAACCAGCCAGCCACCAGTTTCCGTGCGGAGGTTTTTTCCTGGATTACAATTCGATAGATTAGCAAAATTTCTAAAATCAATAACACAAGGCTTTGGCAACAGTGATCCAATAGTAGGTATAGTGCTCGCCAAACTTCTGGATCGCCCTGAAGTTGGCTTGCCGATGCGCAAGTCATGAAGCATTTCTGTTTTTGTATGAGATTTAATACTGCGCACAGGATTGGGCGAAACCTGTCTTTGCCAGCAGTTGTGAGGGGCATGCTGGCAGATGCAGAAAACTGGAGGGAAATTGCCTTCTTCTGCGAGACCGCGATGGTCCAGAAAGAGGCCGCCAAACGGGATCGCGAGAGAGTCGACGATCCCGTTCGGAGAAGAAGGCTTCGGGGTAGCAACCGCCCCGAAGCCTAAAGCTCCGAAACCCCTAGAAAGCAGGCGGGACTCCGGGGTCGGGGGCGCTTAAATTGGAGACTCTGTCCGCCCACCAAATACTCTATGAAAGACGGTGGCACAAAACCACGTGCTGCCGTGCCAAGCGAGGCTCAGGGGAGGCGTTTTTTCAGTCTCTTTTTTTTCTATTATAGGCTCGCGCTTGACCATTATCTCACCTGATGGTAAGCGATGATGTGGTCTACGATGAAGCACGCTTGCCTAGTAGTAACCTATTCACTCTTGACTTAAAAACCCCTAGATTGTAGCTATCGGGAAACACAGACTCCGGCAGGGAATTCCACTCCTTAGCTGTACGCATAATAAAAGTATTCTCAAAACGTTTAGTGCGTATGGGTGGGATGTCCACCATGTACAATCAAAATTAGATCATGCATTTCCATCGCACACTCCCCGAAATGCAATCGATAAAAAACCGACAAGCTGGCAACTCGGCGACGATGCTCAAGACTCTGGAGCTTTGACTTGCCTCATCGCCGATGAGCCTCTTGGCCCGCTTTTCGATCGACTCTAGTGCATCAAGCTGGTATTTAGCAGATCCGTCCCAGAGATGAGAACAGTACTCCATGCATGATCGAACTTGCGCTCGATACAAGCTGAGCAGCTGTTCTGGCGTGAAGTACCTTCTCACCTTTGCAAGGATCCCCAGCTTTTTGGCAGCCTGCTGAGCCTTTGCCTCAATGTACGGGCCAAAATTAAGAGTCAATGTCAACGTAACGCCAAGAAGCTCAAGATGGTCAGTTATTGCCACGGTTACATCTCGGAAAGTTGGAGCCTTAAAATGGCTCTTTTTAGCGGAAAAACAGACACACCTGGGTTTTAGCAGCATTAAACTTGACCAGATTGGCATCACCCTTTTCGGAGACTGCCTGCAAGGACAAGTACAAGCGCTCCACCATGGCCTCCAGGAGAGACTGGATCTGAGGCCCGGTAGCACGAGCCTTGGTCAAGTATCTCTCAGCAATAGTGCTGTCGTCTGCATACCCAAGCCGGGTTTTAACAGATCGTTAATGTGCAGCAAGAATAAAGTTGTTGAGAGCACCGATCCCTGAGGAACACCGGCATTAATATCCAAGTGGTCCGACGTGCAGCCATCGATAACCACTCGAATGGACCGATCTCTCAGGAAGTCAGCAATCTAATCACACAGACCACCGGGCAAACCGAATGAAGGAAGCTTACCAATAAGGCTTTCGTGCCAGACCCTATCGAAAGCCTTCGAGATGTCTAGGGAGACGGCAAGCGCTTTCCCGTGCCTCTCGATGGCCTCACTCCAGATGTGAATGGCATACGCTAGAAGATCCCCAGTAGACCGATTTCGGATATCGTTCTAGATCTTCTCTTCTCTCCAGATATGTGCCCTAACAGGCGAAGCACAGAGGCGATTCCGGAGTGGTCTTTTGAAAGGTCACGGAGTGATGGCTCCTACGTGCTGATGGATTGGCTGATGGTGATCACCGGGGTGGTATTAGTGAGGTAAAAATCCTACACTCCCTGGTTTTTTCCCCAAAGGTCCAGGCGCCTTTTAAAGGTTTCCACCGGTAAACAAAAATAATAATAATGGTAAGTACCTGTACTCACATTTCGCGTGATAAGGGGGCGAGCTACGGCCAAAAAGCCACCAGACTCTGGGAACTGAGAAATGTCTGATGGAAAACCTAATAATACTTTATACGACCTAGGTTTCGATCCGAAGACCTCATACTCTAGAGGCGCAGACCTGAGCAGCACTAGTATATTATGGGAAATATGTACATTAACTCCCCAATCTTCATGGCCGCTCTGAAGTTGGCTTTCCGATGCGCACGGCATGGCGCGCTGCTGCTTTCGTCTGAAATTTACTACTGCCCAGTCATTGTAGCCAACTTCAGAGCGGCCAAGAAGATTGGGGCGTACTGTATTACGATCATAGCTGGATGAAAGTTGTGGTGTGTGCAGTGTCAGACGCGATGAGCGGCGAGGTGGAGAGAGACTCGGGCGCGGGCGTGCCGGTGGTGCGGCTAGGCGAGGGCGGGGGCGCGGGCGTTGGCGCGCGCTACGAACTGGACGAGGCGGCGCTGCGCCGCGTGCTGCTGCGGCGCGACGTGCAGGACCTGCCTGCCGTCGTGATCAGCGTGGCCGGCGCCTACCGTGGCGGCAAGTCCTTCATCCTCGACTTCTTCCTGCGATACCTCACCGCGCCTGTGAGTTGCCACTACCTCTCGCACTCTAGCTTTCAAATGTAAGCCAATCTAAACACTGTCATTTGTTAGCGTGCCAGTCAGCTGAGTGGCGAATGGCTGGGCAAAGAGGACGAGCAGTTGAAAGGGTTCCACTGGAGAGGTGGCGGCGAGCGGGATACCACCGGCATTCACCTGTGGCCGGAACCTATCATCACCACTCTGGACAGCGGTGAGAAGGTGGGTGATTCGTACACATCTTGGAATGTGGTCCAGTCGTCCAGACTTCAGCGGCAGATACTCAGCTTTGTGGTTGCAGGTGGCTGTGCTGCTGATGGACACGCAGGGCACCTTCGACTCTGAGAGCACCATCGGACAGAACTCCACCATCTTCGCGCTGTCTACCCTTATCTCGTCCGTGCAGATCTACAACCTGTCCGCCAACATCAGGGAAGATGATTTACAACACTTACAGGTTAGATCCTTGACTTACCACACCTCTTTTTTCTGCCTAGCCTTTTACCCAACCATTCCAACCCAACAGTCTAATCAGATGTAATACCAGTATTTTACTTGGAGTGACGGCCTATCTGGCTTCCACAACTCAGTTAGTGGGCAACACAACTCATTTAGTGGGCAACACAACTCAGTTAGTGGGCAATACAACTCAGTTAGTGGGCAACACGTTTCTCAAACTAAGTGGTCTGGGCCCGTACTATGAGGTGTCGATGCCCGCCGCCATCATGATTCCGATGTGAAAAAAAGAATAGTGCTCTTCGTCCTTTACAGCTCCGTCTCCCTCTCGCAATGGAACCATGATTGTTTTGACACGTCAGAGTAAGGTCCAAGATTAAAAACTTTGGCTTTTATCGGTGTCTGTCTGGCAGCTATTCACGGAGTACGGCAAGCTGGCGTGCGAAGCAGAGGGCAAGGCGTTCCAGACCCTTCTGTTCCTGGTGCGGGACTGGATGAACTCCTACGAGCACGCGTATGGCTTCAACGGCGGCGCCGCAGTGCTCAGCAAAAGACTCCAGGTAGAGTGCCATCTGTTTTCTATAGAGATTGTTTGTAAGTTTGTTTGTAATGGATTAACTCAAAAACTGCATAACCGATTTTAAAAATTCTTTCACTTATGGAAAGCGACATTATGCCGGAGCAAAGGCTACCTTTTATCCAAGAAAAAAATACGGGTCCTGTGGGGTGGACCCCAGGAGCGAAGTCGCGGGCAAATACTAGTATTATATCTATATATGTATAAAATGCAAAATATTTTATATCACATAGACCTAAGTACCTAGGCACCGGGGGCACTAAACTTATGGAACGTCGGAAGCTAAGGTGCACGGTCCGATCGTTTCCTATGGAGAAGAAACGGCAGGGAAAAAGAACTCCAGCAAAAATATCTTAAAAAATAGAGGGTGCTCTAGGCAAAGCCGAACTACATCATCGTGACGTCATCATCACTTCCTCAGGCTTTCGAGCAGCATGTCACACAACCAGCCAGCAGTTACCCACGGCATCAAGGGGCTGAAATATCCCATGTGCCTGTAAAAACATCGACCTTCTAGCAGTTCAAACCGCTCATAATGGACCTCATCAGAAGGCTTAAAGTCACCCAAAGGGCAATGGAGAGGGCTATGCTCGGAGTTTCATTGCGTTATCGAATCAATAAAAAGCTTTTTTACAAAAAAATACTACCGACTTCCAAATAAAAAAAAACTACAAGTGAAAAATAACTTTATTTTTGGAAGTCGGTGTCTTTGGTAGGTACCATTTTATGTGTTATGGACACCGACTTCCAAAAATAAAGTTATTTTTCACTTTGTAGTTTTTTTCATTTGGAAGTCGGTAGTATTTTTTTGTAAAAAAGCTTTTTATTTTTCACTTTTTAGTTTTACCTACCTAATAGGCAAGTTGGTTAAGGTACCTATAACGCCAGAATAAATTACCCGAATATCATGAAACTTAAACAAAACCGGTGAAATGAGAGATCTGCGTACCCCGTAAGAGCGTACTGGCGTGATGTTATGTTATGAAATGGTATAAACAATAAATAGACATGCGATTGCAGCAATCCCGAGAGATTTTCCGTAATTTATTGAAGAGTTCTGTTATATATCTTCGAAGTTCTTCATCAGATCTTCACCAAATTAAAATGGGACCAATTTCGAAACATACTTTTTCAAACAAAAAATTAATTTTCAAAATCGGTCCAAAATTGACGGAGATATGCGTGAATATACACAAAAAAAAAATATAAATAAAAAAAAACAAACATAATGTCGAACATAGAACCTCCTCCTTTTTGGTAAGTCGGTTAAAAAGGAAGACATCCGCAAGAGAACATGGGCTACCGACATAGCCCGAAGAATTGCCAAACGTAAGTTACAGTGGGCAGGGCATTGCTCGCAGAACGGATGGTCGATGGGGACAAAAAGTTACTAGACCGCGGAAGGAGTATGGAAGGCCTCCCTCCAGATGGAGCGATGGCCTGGCCAAGGCTGTGGGAATCCGGTAAATGCGAAACGCACAGGACCGATCAGTGTGAGAGGCCTATGTCCAGCAGAGGATTTCTTTCGGTTGAAATGATGATGATTATGAGTTGATACCACTTCTTCCAACCAAACTGTTTATTTTATGCTATGCTATTTTATAGTTTGGCGAAACGCGAGTGTACTATTGAGGCAAACCTCTGCTCGACCCAACGGAGAATACAGTCGTGATGTTAAGTATTATGTTACCAGTCGAATCCGAACCAGAATGCTGAGCTGCGCGAGGTACGGGAGCACATTAACTCAAGTTTCGAGCATATCAAATGTTTCCTGATGCCGCACCCAGGCTTAAGCGTCGCGGATAAAAGCTTCGCTGGATGCATTCGTGGTCAGTATGATTTTGCTAGCTTTCACATTTTTCGCTATTATAGACCTATTTATTCTTCTTGTTTTTGCTAGTGTAAACATTTATATCTTTATCTGATTCACTTAGGCCCACATCCTTGAAAACTTAAATCAATGTTAGTTGATAACACGAGGATAAATTAATATATGTCATACTTATATTGTCATAAATAACATATAACTACCGCACAAATAACTACCGTGAATCAGGAGCTGAGTGTTCTAATTGTTATGTAGAAGTCCATTATCTACTTTTAGACATAACATGTCTTCAAGCATCAAAAAGAGTGTGAGGCGTAGACTCACAAACAGTTTTCATGTTTCACCTCTAAAACTAAACGGGGAAAATATGAATCCATTAAAAAAACTGGAAAAAGAAATAACTTTACAACCGGAAGTTATCGTTGGCACCCAGAAACTCACAACGAATATAGAAAGCCAAAAATTAGACATCTTAAATTCTCCCTCCTCTTCCAGTACCGTGTGGTGACGGACGTAAAGAATTTCACCATCCCATATCTTCCCGTGGGTGTCGTAAGAGGCGACTAAGGGACACACCAGAGAATGGGCAGCAGCGTTCTCTGTGCACTTTAACAACTAACTGCGATCGCCAACCCGCCTGCCAAGCGTGGCGATTATGGCAAACCCCCCCAAACCAAATGAATAGCACACATAAAAAACGGCCCCGAGTGCCCGGCAGCCCGTCTACCCTCGGCTACGGTAGCGGTCGAGGCGATGGCGTGGCAAGGGGTGCGAAGAATCCCCGGAGTGGACCCGGCTACCCCAATAAACACCGACGACTGGACCTGGGAACATATAACACGCGAACACTCCGGACCGACGAGAAGATGGCCGAACTCGAGGAAGAATTGAGCAGGTTACGATGGAGTATTATAGGGTTATCTGAAGTCCGAAGAGAGGGGGAGGACTCGATAATCCTCAAATCCGGTAACCTGCTCTATTTCCGAGAGGGTGACCGGCAGTCCCAAGGTGGTGTCGGGTTTATCGTCCACAAGTCCCTTGTGAACAACGTGGTGAAGATCGAGAGTTTGTGGACCAGGGTGGCGTACCTTATACTCAGAATATCCGCAAGATATTCGCTGAAGATCATACAGGTCTACGCCCCAACCTCGGCACACTCCGACGACGAGGTAGAGGCCATGTATGAGGATATCTCTACAGCCATGCATGCCATCACTTCACCGTTGTCATGGGGGACTTCAACGCGAAACTGGGCACGAGACGAGACGAGGATGAGCTGCAAGTGGGGCAATTTGGAGTTGGACGTCGGAACCACCGGGGTCACCTACTGGCCAGTTTTATGGAGAAGGAGGGCCTCTACATGATGAACTCCTTCTTTAAAAAGCGTGAGCACAGGAAGAGGACCTGGCAAAGCCCCGATGGTGCAACTAAAAACGAGATCGACTTCATCATGTCAACCAAGAAGCAAATGTTCAATGATGTCTCTGTGATCAATTTGGTGAAAACCGGGAGCGATCACCGCATGGTAAGAGGCACATTGAACATTAATGTCAAGCTTGAAAAGTCTCGACTGATGAAGTCCACGCTCCGTCCAGCACAGATCCAGGTCCAAAACCCCGAGAGCTTTCAGCTCGAACTCCAGAATCGTTTCGAGTGCCTAGGGAGCTCCGTGGACGAATACAGCGATGGGTTCGTGGAAGCTGTCCATACGGTCGGGTCTAAGTTTTTCAAGACCCGCCGTACAAATAGGAACAAAAAGATCTCTGATCCTACTCACAAGCTAATGAAGGAGAGGCGTGAGATGATCCTGCAGTCTTCAGACGATGCGTTGAAATACCGGCAGCTAAATAGACGGATCTCGAAGTCCTTGAAATGCGACCTCCGCCGCTTTAATACTGAGCGTATTAAAGACGCAATTGAGCGGAATAAGGGCTCCAAGGTCTTTGCAAGAGATCTGTCTATTGGGCAGAGCCAGCTCACGAAACTGAAGACCGATGATGGCAGGATCGTTTCCGCCAAACCAGAGCTTCTGAGGGAGATCGAGAGATTCTATGGGCAGCTGTACACGTCAACCAGTAAACCCGTCGCGAATCTAGCGAATGACCCTAGAGCTAGATTGACCCGACACTATACCGAAGACATTCCGGACGTCAGCCTGTATGAGATTAGGATGGCTCTGAAACAGCTTAAGAACAACAAGGCACCGGGTGACGACGGAATCACAGCTGAACTCCTGAAGGCGGGTGGAAAACCGGTTCTTAAGACCCTTAGATAAAGTACCTATAGATTAAGCCTTAAAATGAGCTTGATTGATAGAGCGAGATGGCTAATTGGCAGCTCCATGTAAATAATAAGGACAAAAGATTATTTTTTGTCTTTGTCACCGTGGCCGGTTTCTGTTGTTTGTCAAACTCTAATACAATGGCAGGTTTGACAAACAAATTCAGTTTTGTTTGATTTTCTATGATTTCGTGGTATTATGTGTTAATTGAGACAAGGAATTTGGGTTATTTATAGATAATAAGTGTCAGTGCGATGGTGGGTTGTAGTGTTCTCGTTCTTGTTGTAACACCAGAACTAACTATTGCTGTCTCATGTGCGGCCACGCCAGTGCGTACTTTATCTAAGTTAAGACCCTTCAGAAGCTGTTTGATTCCGTCATATTCGAGGGCAAAACGCCACAGGCATGGTGCAGGGGTGTGGTGGTACTCTCCTTCAAGAAAGGCGACAGTGCCCGGCTGAAGAACTATAGGCCCATCACACTTCTTAGCCATGTCTACAAGATGTTTTCAAGAGTCATCACGAATCGTATCGCGCGCAGGTTTGTCGATTTCCAGCCCCCCGAACAAGCCGGATTCCGGATTGTGGACTACGAGAAAGCCTTCGATTCAATCGAGACTTGGGCTGTATTGCAGTCTCTCCAACGGTGCCAAATTGACTACCGGTACATCGAAGTGTTGAAGTGTTTATACAAAAACGCCACCATGTCAGTTCGACTTCAGGATCAGACTTCGGAACCAGTCCTTCTGCAGCGAGGTGTGAGACAAGGAGACGTCATATCTCCGAAACTGTTTACTGCTGCACTGGAGGATGTCTTCAAGGTTCTGGAGAGGGCTAGGCATCAACTCAGTACAATGCTCGATGATCTCAGTAGAGCATCCGAAAGAGTGGGTCTTAGGATGAACATGGACAAAACCAAGGTGATGTTGAATGCCCATGTTACACCCACTCCTATCAAGGTCGGAGACTCTACACTCGAAGTTGTGGGCGACTATGTCTACCTTGGACAAACGATCCAATTGGGTAGGGCCAACTTCGAGAAAGAGGTCAACCGTCGAATCCGACTCGGCTGGGCAGCGTTCGGGAAGTTGCGCGGTATCTTCTCGTCCAACTTACCACAGTGTCTCAAGACGAAAGTCTATGACCAGTGTGTGTTGCCAGTGATGACATATGGCTCTGAGACGTGGTCGCTTACAATGGGCCTCATCAGAAAGCTTACAGTCACTCAAAGGGCAATGGAGAGGGCTATGCTCGGTGTTTCCTTGCGTGATCGAATCAGAAATGTAGAGATCCGCAAGAGAACCAGGGTTACCGACATAGCCCGAAGAATTGCCAATCTCAAGTGGCAGTAGGCAGGGCACATTGCTCGCAGAACGGATGGCCGATGGGGCAGAAAGGTTCTGGAGTGGCGACCGCGAACCGGAAGACGTTGCGTTGGAAGGCCTCCCACTAGGTGGACCGATGACCTGGTGAAGGTTGCGGGGATCCGCTGGTTGCGAGACGCACGGGACCGGTCAATGTGGCGACGCTTGGGGGAGGCCTATGTCCAGCAGTGGACGTCTTTCGGCTGATATGATGATGATGATGATGATGAAATTCTTCCTTTGAACATGTAGTGCAGATACACACTGACAATGATTTCGTCGAACATCCCGTGGAAAGCAAAAAACTTCAAAAGAATCATTGCAGTTGGCAATATGTGCAACACTAAGACGTACAGCAGTGCACTGGGACCTGAATGCAGGAACTCGACGTTTAAACGTGAAAGAAGGGCATTTATTATAGGGGGCAGACAATGTAGTGGATTAGCTACACGACTTTACAAATCTCGATAACCCCTATAATAGTTATCGTTTCCTATCAATTGTCAAGCCTAACGCGTCTACAGAAGAAATTTTGACTTGTGTGAAACTGTTTGACATTACCCCCGACGATAAACTAATTATATCTGTAGAACAAAATGACTATAAAATTCTAAAAATGGTGACAGAACTGTGCTTGTTTCTAAAATCAATTAATTGTCCTATAATTATTTTAGGTGTGAATAAAAACATCTGCTATAAAGAATCAAAAATTAATGAAATATTACATCTTATCTGTAGACAGTTTAAAGAATGTTCATTTATTGAAAAATATGTCAAGACTTCATCGTTATGCTATCAAATAAACTCGGTGTTAGATCAATTAGATTATGACAAAACTTTTTATCACATGGTTCTAAGATTTGGAAAGCAAATACGGTCAGTTCAAAAAACCAGAGTACACAAACAATTAACTCATTTCTTAGACAATATTCGAATGAAACTTCTCACGGTAATGGCAACAAAAGTAATAAGGCAGACGAAACGTTTTTTCGTGCCGAAAACAGCTCATAGAAACCATGTCGTTTTTCATCAGAATATTGCTGGGGCTATAAATAAAGCCGATGATATTGAAATGGCACTTAACTTACTTCAAGACAAACGATGTATAGTTGACTTTATATGCCTAACTGAAACCTTTATTAAATCGGGTGAAGAAGAAAACATGAGATTAAACTCTTATAAATTAGCGAGTTCGTACTCTAGGAAAGATCAGAGACGTGGCGGTGTTTGCATACTAATAATAAGGCATGATATTGAATACAAAAACATAAAATGGTTAGATGGTATTACTCTTGAAATAATTTTGAAATATGCGGTATACAACTACAAAAACATGGCATAAATTTATTTTGTGTGTATAGAACGCTAAATTCAGACGTGAACATATTTCTTAGGAAACTATAAATAGTACTAAATAGGATACATGACAAAGATAATAAATATAATAATATAATATGCGGTGACTTTAATATTGACATTAAAATTGACACTAAAAATAAAAATGAATTTTCAACATTCTATATAATTATAATTTGACACGACATATAAATGAACCAACTCGACAAAAAACATGTATTGACAATATAATTAGTGATATTAAAGATGCAAAGGGCGAGGTACACGAATTAGGACTGTCTGACCACAACACAGGGCAAACATTGTCAATAAAAACAAAAGCGAAAAATCTTGTTAAACAACATTGGTTTGTATATAAAAGAGACCTATGTAGAGATAATCTGAACATGTTTAATTATTACCTAAGTAAACTGTCTTTCTCAGAGATCCTTGCTGAAACAGACGTAAATAAAGCGTTTTCCTTGTTCCATGATGATATTTGTCTCTTTTTTAATCTTTGTTTCCCACTGATGAAAGTCAAAATAAATCAAAACTCGATAAATCCAAAATGGATTACAAAGGGCTTAAAAAAGTCTTTTGTAACTAAGCGAAAATTACAAAACAAATATTATAAAAACAAAAGTAGACAAAACAAGCTCAAATACACAACATATAGTAAAATATTAAGGAAATGTGTTGCCAATATTCAAAGTAGTAAAAATAAACATACTATAGAAAAAGCTAAAAATAAGTGTAAAGCCACTTGGAAAATAGTAAATGAACGACTAAAACAAAAAAATGCCACCAATGAAATCAAAGAAATTTCAGATGGCAAATGCATGTTGGACAAAGGCGATGACATTGCAACCTATTTCAACAACTTCTTCATAAACATCGCGAAACCAAAATCCATCGAGCACCTAAAAAAAAATCCAAAAATGGGAAGAAGGTTGGCAAACTTCATCTATCTTGAACCAGTTGATAATGTTGAGGTTTATAGAATAACAATGGATTTACGAAATACAAATTCAGCAGGGTATGATGGTATTACAACTCGAATATTAAATGATAATATAGCTGCTATACTAAAGCCATTGACCTATTTGATAAATCTGTCCTTGGAAAACGGAACCTTTCCCGATGCTCTGAAATTCACTGTCCTAAAGCCACTACATAAAAAGAGTTCGAAAACTGTGGTGGGGAATTACAGACCGATTACTTTGGTACCGATTCTCTCCAAGATATTTGAGAAAGTGTGCTAAGGCTTATTAATTTTTTTGATAAAAATGAAGTAATAAGTAAACAGCAAAAAGGTTTTATTAAAAATAAATCCACTACATTGGCATGTTTTAAATTAATAACTGAAATTCTCAGTTCAGTAGACAAAAAAGAAATTCCTATAGCTGTTTTTCTAGATATGACCAAAGCATTCGATATGGTATGCCATGATAAATTATTAAATAAATTAGAACAGTACGGTATAAGAGGTCCTGCCTACAATTGGTTTGAAAGTTATTTAAGGGGTCGAAAACAGTGCACAGAGATTGTAAAAATGCATCTAGAGACTAACTACTAGAGTCTATCGACGGATCAGTTCATTGTATTATTTGCAGATGATACTACTGTTTTAACTAAAGAAGGTTCTATTGATCAGGCGATAAGTGCCACCAATGAAGCTCTAAAGCGAATACATGACTGGTTAATTGAAAATAATTTAGAAATAAATACCGATAAAACTAAATTCATGAGATACCTGTCATAAAATAACAAAAGAAATAAAAAAGACACAAACTTGCCAATAAAATATAATAATAACATAATTGAAGAAGTAAAGCAAATAAAATTTGCATCCACTTTGTAGGATGCCATGGCTAAACAATTGTCTTTGTGACAGATGTTTTTATTCAATAGATGATTATTTAAGTTTTAAACAGACATGATTTAGGTTTTAACTAACGACCACTTTTGATTATAATTATTGACATTATTTATAAATCTAATTAATAAATTGTTGAACTGTCTTAACTGTGACATATAATCTAATAGTTTAATTTAATATCGTTTATAGTATAATGTACCTAACTAATATTAATGAAGCAAGACTATTAATTTTAATTTTATTTTGATTATGATGTGTGTGACTAATCATCAATGACATTGATGCAATTTCATGATATTATTATGCATGTACCTACTTGTAATATTTGCACGACTGATAAGTCGAATATAGTGAGACCAAAATTATTTTACCATGCTATTATGTAAGTACCTATATTCTTGCAAATAAACAAATTTCATTTCATTTCATGAGGTTAGGTACTAACTCCGAGTTAGTAAGATAGCCCAGGACGGCGCAAGTGGGCCTTAGACAGCAAATCAGCGAGTAAAATACCATTGTAGAATATGTTTGTTATAAATGAGGTTGTCCGTGTGTGGCAAACGGAAATTACAGGCTTGATAATTTATCGTGTTCCCGTTTTCGTTTTTATTTGATTGCAGACTTGACCGAGGAGTTCAGGTCAAAGCTTCTGGAGTTGGTACCCTCGCTGTTCGACCCGGAGCACCTCACGCCGAAGCTCGTTAATGGCGAGCGAGTCCGCACTCAAGACTTGTTCGACTACTTCCAGAAGTACGTTGATATCTTCAACAGCGATGAAGTGCCTGAGGCGACCACCATTTTTAGGGTAAATCTATACATACTATTATTATAACGGATGGTCGATGGTCTTGGGGCCGAAAATATTGGAGTGGTGAGCGCGAACTGGAAGACACTTAATTGAAAGGCCTCGTACCCAGTTTCAGTATATTTATGAAAATCTTTTATATGCCCATAAAAATATAAAATTGTTTAAAAAATACAGTGATATCCATAACATAAATACTAGGAACAAACACAAATTTGTAGTACCTACAACAAGGCTCAAGAAAATAGGTGGCTCGTTTAGATGTCAATGTGTACGCTTTTATAATAAGGTTCCAAGCGACGTACAAGGTTTAAGTGTTAATAAATTCAAATCATTCATTAAACGTAAGTTGTGCCAGAAAGCGTTTTAAAACATTAAAGATTACGTTGAGGACAAAAAGGCTTGGGATTGAGCTGCTCCAATTAATTTCGTTTTTAATTTTTTTTATTTTGCTTCGTGGATTTAGTTTTTAATTATATTTTTATTTTTTTTAATTTTTCTTGCAATGACAAGAATATTTACTTTTTAAAGTATTATATTATTTTATTTTAATTATTGTGAATGTGAAGACTATGTGGATTATTCTTTTTTTTTAATTTTAATTTATCTTAGTTAGTTTTTAATCATGGTCTGGCAGTTTGAGTATTTATGCGGCCTACCCGAATGTCCTTTCTTTGGTATTGTTCGTCAATTCGTTGAGCTCCTTAAATTCTAAGTTGAGCTGCACGGTTATTGACAAATGCGTGCACTGACTGGACAGGTCCACTCAATCTGGCTGGTTCTTTTCTCAAAAGACCATTTCAGACATCAGTCTACATGGTCTTCACATGATCTAACCAAGTTTTTGTCTGGACTTTAAAAGAGACTGTGACCTCTGAGTTTGTTTCGGCCTTTCTTCTCAGAGTAGTCAGACAGGAAACGCCGACCTCATCTAGTTTTAAAAAATATGATCGACATGTGAAAGTGTTTGTACAAACCAACTTACAGAAAATAAATCATTTATCATTTACCCCGGCCCTCTATGTGGACTGATGATCTGGTTAAGTCTGCGGGAATCCGCTGGAAGCGAGACGCACAGGACGATCGTTGTGGTAACACTTGAGTCCTCACTCAAGTCCTATGTCCAGCAGTGAAATAATGATAATGAATATTATAAATGCGAAAGTTGTTACGGTTTTCGCTTCAACAGCTGAAACAATTTTGATGAGTTTTAGTACAGTTTTTTTTACCTTAGATACTTTTTGTCCTGGGCGTTCTCTTGAGATATGTAATTTCCGACCACCGACAGGCAGCCGAAGGCACTGGCGAAAGTTAGTCGAAATAAATATTTGCCAACAAGGGTTGGTTCTTTGGCAATACTCTCGTCACAATTCAAATACTTGAAATTTTACTACGATAGATACCTTATTGACGGCAGTTGCACGCTTCTGATTTGACAGACTTCAAAAATAATATATAACTTATTCATCATCCTCCTGCTCACATCATGTATTTCAGTAATTCGATATTTTTCTTTTATCAACAGAACCTATTTAGCCCTCACGTCAGTACCTACTGATAGCCGTAAGAAACATTATACTTATGAACACCCTGCTTTTATTGGATAGGTTCTGCTGCCTGAGGTAGCTGTTCTTTGTGGTGCGAGAGAGCTCAGTCATTCGCCCCCTGACAGGCGCAAGTTCGGTCAACACCACCCCTCGCGCATTTAGACGCTTCTCGTTATCAGTAGGCATATATAAAAACTGTAGTCAGTAAGGAGCACACATTAGAGGTAATTTGTAGATGGGAGTATCTTTAATAATGTTTTTACTGACAGGCGACAGCGGACGCATGCCTGGTGGCGGCGGCTCGCGCGTCGCGCGGCCTGTACGTGGCGCGCATGGAAGAGCGCGTGTGCGGCGCGCGCAGCCTGGCCACGCGCGCGCTGCACGCTGCGCACGACGACGCGCGTGCACACGCCGAGCGGGCCTTCACCAACAAGAGGAAGTTTGGGTCGCAGGAAGAGGCCGACGCGAGGCTCGCAGACCTCCTCAAGGTATGACCGTCTTGACTTTTGTGACTGATTATAGTACACACACTAGGCACTTTAGTATTGTATATTATTACTTTTTAGTAAGTTATTAAGTAACAATAATAATTTCAACCTCCCAAAAATAATGGTTTTAATATCAGTCGTCTTTGCTTACCGCTGTGTATTGATAACTTGTAGCATATTGATTTTATGATACGTCGATGTCGCAAGGAAACTCCGAGCATAGCTGTCTGCATTGCCCTTTGGGTGACTTTAAGCTTTCTGATGAGGCCCATTGTGAGCGACCACGTCTCTGTCCCGTAAGTAATCACTAGCAACACACACTGGTCATTTCTTTTTGAGACACTGTGGTCAGAGGATACCGCGCAACTTGTCGAACGCTGCTCAGCCGAGTAAGATTCGACGGTTGACCTCTTTCTCGAAGTTGGACCTACCTAACTGGGCCGTTTGTCCCAGGAAGACATAATCATCCACAACTTCGAGTTTAGAGTCTCCGACTTTGATAGGAGTGGGTGCAACATGGGCATTCAACATCACCTTGGTCACAGATCATATAATACTACAGCCTTGGTTTTGTCATGTTCATTTTTAGACTCACTCTATCGGAAGCTCTACTGGTCTTAGCCATGACCACTATCTATATCGTCGGCAAACCGAAAGTAAGTGATGTACTCGCCATTGCCGTTGATGCCTAGCCCTCTCCAGTCCAGAACCTTGAAGACATCCTCCAGTGCAGCAGATAACCGTTTCGGAGAGGTCTGATCCTGAAGTTGGACTGAATAGAATAGAAAAGGGACTCCCTTTTCCGCACTTAGACTTTCATTTGGTCCGTTGTGCGTGGGGTTTCCGGCTAAAGTAGCCAGCCTAGCTCCGTCCAAAAGCGCAGAAGCTTCCTGGGGGCTTCACAGGCTTCGCGGAGCGACCTCACCGTTCCGAGGATTTCTTCACGTAGGGAATTCACGGCCTCGCAGTCCAGGATGACGTGGGCAGCTGATTCCTCGGCGTCAAAACAGCCCCTGCAAAGTGGGCTGTCTGTGGCGCCTATGTTAAAAAGATGTTTGTTAAGAGGGCTATGACCCGTAATTGTCCCTATGATTATTCTGAGGTTATTTCTACTTAGGCTAAGAAGTTTTTTGGTTAATCGCGGGTTTACATCCGGTAAGGCCGTTCTTGACTGTCTACAGTCTGTAGCCCGTGACCATCTGTTGTTATGCAGTTCGGTTGATCTTTGGCGGATCCATGCACGAAATTGTGAGAAAGGCAGGGGGAGAAGTGGGTACGAGCCTAGCACTATCATCTCAGAACCTTTCCTTGCAAGTTCATCCGCGGCATCATTGCCTAAAGACCCACTATGTCCCTTGATCCACTGTAGGGTAATTCGATTGGATGTCGATATACTCTCCAGGGCAAGGTGGCATTCAAAGATTAGTTTGCTGTTGGTTTGTTTGTTTTCTAGGGCTTTGAGCACTGCTAGACTATCGGATAGGAATCTGATTCCATAGTTATGGATACCTAAGCGCTTTACAGCAGTAGCGGCTTGTGTTAGGGCGACACATTCACATTGAAAGATGGAACTATATGTGCCTAGCGGTAAGTGAAAGTTAATGTTGAGGTCAAGGGAATGTACGCCAGCACCTGAACCGTTGTCTGTTTTTGAGCCATCTGTATAAATGCGTACTTCATTGGTTCCAGACTGATCCCTGTATTCCTCTACAGTTTGTATGCTGTAGTTGTTATTAAATATTGGTTGATTTGGTGTTTTATCACACGGGGCGGCGATGAGGGGTTAATCGCCCGGTCCAGGATTTCAGCGTGTGGGCTGGTTAGATTCTTCCCCCATATGCCCAGATGCGACAGCCTGATGGCAGCTAGCGCTGCCTCCTGCTGTATGTATAGGTCAAGAGGAGTTAATTGTAGGGCTATCTCCATGGCTGCTGTCGGGGTGGTCCTCATGCAGCCAGTGATAGCTGAACAGGCCAGTCTCTGGAACCTTTGGAGTCTGGCAATGGTGGTAGACAGTTCCGTCCTTGTCCACCAAACCAGAGCGCCATAAGCCAACATTGGCCTGATCACCGCTGTGTATAGCCACAGCGTGATCTTCGGAGAGAGCCCCCATTTTTTACCTAACATTTTTTTACATTGGTAAAGTGCGATTGTGCTTTTGTTAAGTTTGTAGTCAAGGTGCTTGTTCCAGAGCAGTTTGCTATCAAGAATCACCCCCAAGTACTTTGACCTCGTCTTTAAGAGTTAGTTCTGTGTTGAAGAGTTTAGGGAGTCTATGGGGTCCAAGGACTCTTCATTATTAGTTCCGTTTTCGAGGGGTTAACCGATAGTTCATGCTTAGTGCACCAACCTTCGATTATATTGAAGGCTCTTCTCATGAGGTCGCATAAGATGCCCTCAAATTTCCCAGAGATTATAATTGCTATATCATCTGCATATCCCACCGAGTATAGGCTGCTAGCGTTGAGCTCTGCAATGAGCACATGAAGTTGGACTGACATGGTATCGTTTTTGTACAAACACTTTAGCACCTTGATGTACCGGTAGCTGATTTGGCACCGTTGGAGAGACTGCAGTACAGCCCAAATCTCGATCAAATCGAAGGCTTACTGGTAGTCTACAAACGCTAAGCAAAGAGGCAAGTTTCAGGCAGGTCTTCTGTATAACCTGCTGCAGCGTATGTAAGTGGTCTACGGTGCTAAAGCCTTTTCAGAAACCGGTTTGTTCGGGAGGCTGGAAATCTACAAACATGCGCGCGAGACGATTCGTGACGACTCTGACGACGATACGTGGACATGGCTAAGTAGTGAGATGGGCCTATAATTCTTCAATCGGGCATTGTCGAACTTCTTGAAGAAGAGTACCACCACGCCCGTGCACCATGCCTGTGGCGTTTTCCTTTCGAGAATGACGGAATCAAACAGCTTCTGAAGGGCCTTAAGTACCGGTTTTCCACCCGCTTTCAGGAGTTTGCCCGTAATTCCGTCATCAACTCATCACCCAGCGCCTTATTGTTCTTAAGTTGTTTCAGAGCCATCCTAATCTCGTAGAGGCTGACGTCCGGGATGTCTTCGAATCCAGCTCGTGGGTCGTTTGCTAGATTCGCAACGGGTTTGCTGATTGACGTGTACAACTGACAAACCTCCGGTTTGGCGGATACGATCCTGCCATCGTTGGTATTCAGTTCCGTAAGCTGGCTCTGCCCAATAGCCAGATCTCTTGCAAACACCTTGGAGCCCTTATTTCGCTCAATCGCGTCTTTAATACGCTTAGTATTAAAGCGGCGGAGATCGCTTTTCAAGGACTTAGAGATCCGTCTATTGAGCTAACGGTAGTTCCACGCATCGCATGAAGACTGCAGGATCATTTCGCCTCTCCTACATAAGCTTATGAGTAGGATTGGGTAGTTTCTTGCTCCTATTTGCACGACGGGTCTTGAAAAACTTAGACCCAACCGTATGGTCAGTTTCCACGAACCCATAGTTGTAATCGTTCACGGAGCTCCCTAGGTATTCGAAACGATTCTGGAGTCATCATTCGGGGTTTTGGATCTGGATCTGTGCTGGACGGAGCGTAGACTTCATCAGTCGAGATCTTTCCAGCTTAATATTTAAGATTAATGTATCTGTTACCATACGCAGATCACTTCCGGTTTTCACCGCGTTAATAACAGAGACTCATTTTTCGTTGCACCATCGGGGCTCAGCTAGGTCCATTGCCTGTGCTCATGCTTTCTGAAGGAGTTCCGCATGTATTACAGATTATAATATTAACAATTAGCTATGTTTAACATTGGCAGGAGCTGGACGGGAGTCTGTCACGATACATACTGGAAAACGAAGCGAAGGTTCGAGAAACGGTGTCTCTCGCGAAGAGAACGTACGACGCCGCCGTGAGCAGCGTGTGCGGCGAGCACGCGCGCTTGTGTCTGCACCCGCGGGCCCTGGGGGAGCTGCACGACGAGGCCAGCCTGGCCGCGCTCACGCTGTTCGACGCCGCCAGAGATGTGCCTGAAGGTGACGAAGATGATCAAAAACCGGAGTTACAGCAGGTGATCTCCTTTTATAACTTGCTTGCTGAACACTAGTACCCATTTCTTCGGCACGCTCCAATGTCTACAGCCCATATGGCTTGGCATTATAAGTATTTGTATTCATCTCAATTGTGGGTTAACCACAATTATGAGAATGAGAAATATGTCGATTATAACAGTAATGGGACTTGAATTGTTTTAAATAACCGTAAATGTAAATTTCAGAGTTTGGAGCAAAAGTACGAGTACTTGCGCGTCATCAACGATCAGAACAACAAGAGCGCTGTGCTGGCCGCGCGCGAGCTGTTCTTGACGCGCATGAGGACCGAGCTGGACCCGGCCGGCGTCAGCGCAGACAAGCTGGCCGCACAGCACCAGCGTGCGCTCGACGACGCTAGATCATTCCTTGAGAAGCAGAGGAACGGCCCCTCGGACCACGAAGATGACCCATACCTGGATCAACTGCTTCAAGTACGTCCCCCTGTAGTAGCTCAAACTACAGCCGCTCCTGTCGCTGTTCCCGCTATAACAATAGCTCAAGCTACAGCTGCTACTGTAGCTGTAGCTGCAGTCGCTCCAGTAGCTTCGTCTGCACACGGTGTAAACAAAGTGCTTAAAGACGTTGAACGATCCGTGCGAAAAGAGATCAAGAGGTTTGGACGGAAGCTGCGATTCTGAAAAACCTGATGTTTCAGATTAGTGGGCTTGTATCAGTATTTTTAACACATATAATTTTGAATTTGCTTGATAGGGTTTTTAGGGTCTTTCGGTAAAGAACATGATACTTGTTTCAAACTTACCTACGCAACAAACTCGGATGACTCGTTAAAACTAATTTATATTATTTCTACTTCTCCCATCATGCAATCTAAAATTTAAGATTTCAAGCAGTTAGATCGAAGCGTATAACGCGCGTAGCGTCTTCTTGAATAAACTTATTCAATCCGTAGTTCGTTCGATAAACTAGTTAGTTCGGTACTAGGCCTAAGAGGTAGCATCACCTATACTTACATATTACAAGCTTTTATTTAACTTGCTATGTATATGTGTGTTCGGGCCAAATCTTGCAACTGATTTTAAAGCAGTTATCCTTAACCGATTAAGATGTAATTATGCATACATGTTTAGTTTGGGTGACAATGCATGGTTAGCTAAGTGACGTCGTTCTAAATCTAATATGGCGGACGACCCAATATGGCGGACTAGTTATTTTTTGTTCACTGCCATGATATTGGTATCAAATGAAAGGGTTTGCTGAGAAGAATATGAAAAAAGCTTGTTTAAAAAAAAAAACATGATAAATTTTATTTACAGGTAGGTTAATAAAATTAAGTACCTACGTGCCTTTGGTTCGCCGCAGTTGGGTAAAATTAACAGTTAGGTTATATGTTATTTACTTTTGGCTAATATAAATTTAATTAATGTTGTGGAAGTCGTTCATATTTTTTAATAAATGGTACTCACCTACTCTAATATTTGCGTATTTTTTTCTTTGTTTAATTCAAAATCAATATGATATAAATGAGCCCAAACACGATAGTTATAGAAGTAGCCAACATCTGACCGTTGTTACCGACTGCAATGATAAGTAGGTGATGGGTATCAGGACAATTCAAATGAGCCTAAATATGATTGGTTTACAGTACCTATTATATATTAACTATTTTTTTTAATGTCCTTCGGCAAACTTCGTGTTTGGTTAGTCGTCGGCTTTCTATCAGTTGCTCATTGCACTTAGTGCAGACCGAACGCTCTCAATTAACTTGCAAGTAGAGTTGTTAATACTCATTTAAAATAATATGTAATATTTTTTTTTATGCGAGCAAAGCTTCTAAAGTCGCAGCTGTTAGTATTGGAAGTACGTGTGACGTCATTAAATCATAAATTTACACTTTTAAGCACAATGGGTTTGGTACAAAATACTAACTGTCATATTTATTAAGCATCTACCGACAAATGTCGAAATACCTACTTAAATTAATATTGTATTGTCAAATACCTACAATTGTTAGCTGCATTTTTGCTACACCTGATTAAATATTGTTATGTGTACAGGAAATAACTCTGAACTTACATATAAGCCATAGAGTCTGGCCAACGAAAGTGTGATCTGAAAAACGCGGCAAATTAAAAAAATCCTAATGTGGTATCACCAACTATACCTCTACTTAAAAGTTTTGATACTTGTATTATTTGTATTTATTTTAATTTATTTTTTGATTTATTGGCTCCGTTTGGTGAAGTGTGACGGAGCCGTGACTGTCATGGATGTGAGTTAAAAAAGAGTGTGTAGATTTATTTATTAGTATGTACATAATATTAACCCACTTAACATTTAATTTATTAATTACTTAATCATCATACTCAAAATCACAGTCCAAAAATTCAACCTCTAAGTATTCATCTGTATCTGAATCATCATCTACACTTATATAAATTTTTCCAATACTTCTTCTGTTATGTGATCTCTTTGTTTATATTTATTTGCCACATTTATTACATGGTCCGTAAATTTTTCCAGTCTTCTGCAGTTATTCGGCCAAATGAGGAACATTGAAACATAAACATAAGAAAAGGTATCATCATATCGTAAATATATAACAATCAGCCAACATGGATCAAGATTACCAAGTCATACTAAAAATCGCAATCACAGACAATACACAGATTAATAATGTTGCCATACCCCAACTTTGAAAATACCCCAGATCACGCTTTCGTTGGCCAGACTCTATAATACTAAAATAGCAATATAAAATCTAGGATACAACACAATGATCATTATAAATTACGTAATATTTTATAGGAATATCATCACTATGGCTTATATGTAAGTTCAGAGTTATTTCCTGTACACACAACAATATTTAATCAGGTGGGTACTCTAACAATTGTAGGTATTTGACAATACAATATTAATTT